>JAVTVY010055226.1:0-30051 GCA_036873755.1 Hanleya hanleyi
TGATATATCCTTGTATTTAGTGCAGTTGTATACTTCTGGGGAGGGAGGGAGTCTCCTGCCTATAGTCATACACCGCTACACGGTCAAGAAGATCAACAAATATTGTGGCTTAAGTCTCAGTGCAGCGAGATAGCACAGCAATATTGTCGAAATTATCAACCTACTGGTATAGACACTAAAGCCCTATTTTATACTGAAGTTAGAACATGCAAGTTGCCTAAATGTGCTACAGGCAAACGCATGTCTCGTTATAGAATTCCCCAACTACATGTACATATAACACGCCCGTAAACGTGTTCCCTAAACTATAGTACAACCACAAACACGTTTCCACACTGAAAATGCCAGCCGGCAAATCCTCATTGGATTGGCGTGTTTTCACAGGTTACACTAGCTACAGGATTAATAATCTTTTAGATTCCCAGGCCAAAACCAACTGCGTTACAGCTCAACCGTAAATTATGCCAAAATCAATAAGTTACAGGCTGTACCTGACGTGCTTCTCCGGCCCTCAATTTCTCATCTGACCCCGATCCCTACGTCAGCTCAAGCTTATATATCCCTCCCGCTACTTCGTGACTCACGGCCAATCACAGTCGACGACATCAGCGCCCTCTTTCTTGTCACTTACACCACACTTCTCCGAACCGTTTATCTGGACCACGCTGAATGAATCTGGCTATGGAAGAACAAACCATAATTCATAACTAACGTAATCGTTAAATATCAGCTTCCAACTCGCTCTGGTAAGCGAGAAATACAGGGGAATGCGTTTCCGAGATCCTCCTTGCTCGATGTTGCCGACACGGGTCAAGGTCGTTCTCCCCACATTCCAGCGCAGTACACGGTCCTGATTCAAGCTGTTCTCTACACAAACGGGTAACCGTTACACAGTTATACAATCATCCATTATTAAACCATATAGACTGAATTTATATAACCTTTTCTCACAAATATCTGTGTTCGCAAATGTTTTACAATACCTGACCTAAAAGGTCATGAAATGGAATATCGGGAATAGCTTTGTCAAAACAAACAGCACTGGAAATTAAGACACATCATAATATATATTTACATTCAAACGAGCATATATAGTCGCGGTTACCAGGCCAAACATGGTCTGGTAACATAGCACGTGACCACAACATGTTACAACTTAGCACAGTTTAGCCTTTGGCATTGTTTCATAATGAATACAAATAATTCGACCCCTGTGGGGCATCAGTGTTGTGTATTAAAGTCACATGGCGAAAAGTCGGTCTAGCCCTCTAGTCTTATGACATGATATAGTCTTATAGTCTTTGTAAAAGCCCTTTGAAAATGAACAATAAAGTCCGAAATGCTTCATGTACTGTGAATTAATTTATTTAGTTTATCGTCCGCCAAACGCCTTTGGGGAGAAAAAAATCTTATATTTGTCCATATTTTCAAGACGTACATTTCGACTTTTATAATTATGTCTTTCTCTTTTATTCTGAGGTCCTCTATTTGACGCAGTCTGTTTTGTTGGTCCGGTCATATGTCCGCTTCTCCAGAAATTTTGTTTACAACACACCAACCGATTTGGAGTATAACTCTGCTCAGCGTTGTTTGGTTCATTAAGTTCCTTGTATTTTTACCGACATGACCTTGTTTCTTTGCCGGCCGTTTTGCTACTTCTGCATATGATGTTTTGTTTCCTGAATCCACATTATATATACAGCGACATTTAAGTTTGCATGCACAAATTACTGGGACAAGTATGCTGGCTAAGAAGTCTACCTTTTCGTGAGAGTGTGGTGGCTAAGAAATCAATATTTCCCAATATGAATATTATATTATTTGAAGCTTTGTCTGATGGAACTATGAAGCATTTACCCTGGAGATTTGCCAGAACTTCTTGGGAACCGGTGTTTCTGAGTACTTGTTTTGCTTGGGGAAATGTAGATTCAACTTGTCCTCGCTTTGACGACTCCATAATATACTCTTCCAGTGCAGTCAGGACTATCTTCTGGTCCGCCTTCACGTTTATTTTTCTCGGCTGTCTATATTTAGGTCCCTTCCTAAGTGATGTTTTTAGATCCTCATCACTCCCTATATCAAGGTCAACCGTCACAATATGCTTGCATGGTGTGTAGAAATATTTCGACGATTCGCATCACAACTGTAGCCTCCAGAAGTTCCAACCAAACATCTTGACAGCATTAGAGTAATTCAATATTTTGGAGGCTATACATTTAGTATAGCTATATGAAATGCAAGGAGGTTCTGTGAACATAAAATGGTTTGGTACAGCGCCGATCATTCAGGATGCGTGGTAAATTAATAATGCCTAGTCCTTTATCCAAGTAGTTGAGTTTCAAGAAAAGCCAGTCTTGTGATGTTTCGATTATGTTCACTGGACGATACAATCGCTATATCTTGGCAAACTTTAGCGATTGTGGGTGGTATAATATTTCTTGAAGACACAGATCGTTGTATATATCTGACAATATGATTTAAAAATCTCAGATGTAGCGCATACAGGACTGCACGCAAGCGATGTATACTGTTGGGTGTGTTAGTTAAACCCATAAAATAATTTAAACCGATATGGCCGTGAATCAACGCTCTATTACACTTTCTCCAACCATGTCTGCGATGTCTCCGTTGGTAGTGTTTAAGTAGCTGAGTTATATTGGATATATTTGAATGGCGGTTTGTAACGATGCCGAAAGCTTTGACATCATTTAAACCACACAGAGACACTGACCCAAGCTCCACCATCCAGAACAGTTTTCTCTCTCGGATGTTTTTCTCAAATCCAAAGGGGGAATCTTTGGTAGATGGGTAGACTATGTCTATAATCTTGATACTGAAGCTGTCCCAGCCATGGTCGGGACCAGCAAAATGTTTTCTTATAACCAATTGCTTTTGCCTAATGGATTTTCTGTGACCGTTCTCCCTCAGATAGAGTTTTTGTGTGGTCTTGCCAACATACTGTTTGCCACACTTCCAACAGGAAACTAAATAAACACAGTTTGCAAGTAGAACAACTGAGATCAACGCAAGAATTAACAGAAAATGACTTACCGTTTAACGTGGAAGTAAATGAAGATTGGACACGTGACACTCCCCTAGTGGATACACTTGGAAATCTTAAACGCTTGATGATTGTTTAGCACCAAATTATCTCTGTAATAACACAGAGGATTTGGTGCTAAACCATCATCAAGCGTAATTTTTCAAGGTTTGATGGCATGACCTTGTTTTGTTGTTCCAAATATATTTGTCATTTGAATTGCAAAAGGTCTTAGTGCATTTCGAATTATTAGAGATTCGGCCGAGGAACCTGCACTACGGTTCCTAGGATCTGTCTTACCATTATTTCCTTTGTTTGTACTCATTTTGAATTTAGGATGTGCAGGGGCCCGGCCTCGGGGACAACTTGTTCACCACCAGAATCCAGGCATACACGGGTTTAAAATACAAGCGTTTAGTCAATCATTCAATATACAGCCGTCGTCCATTAAAGAATTTTCGCGTCTATAATCCAAAGACCTAATTCTTATAATAGCAGTAAAAACAAATTAAAAAGATAAATCATAGTATACATAAACAAGAAAATTTCCTGCTAGACAGAAGCGGTCAACAGTTTTCAATGAAGCCAGCAAGATATCATGATGTTCCAAAAATATCAAACCCGTATCGCTGATCTGTATTCTTAATCCATATGATATACCTTATCTAGAGTATGATGTATCTTTCACTGTGGCTGTTCATATGAACACTATGGGAATCTTGCAATATATAGGTTCACACGGCCCCAGCCCCGGATTAAGCGGAATTAGACACAAATTACGAAACGTACCGCCATGGATCTTGCACGCTGCGTTCGTATTTTGCTATCAGGTTGCGATATATATCGCCAAATTTGAGAAACTTCGAGTGGAGGCGCTAGATAAGTGTAAGCGACGAAACGATTGTGCAGATTACATGTAGGTCAAATATGCCCACGATTTGACTGCAGGAATGATAAGGTGTAATAAGCCATTTGTCATGGTTTGTACGCGGAAATGGAAATGACCTCAATACGTCACGCTTGCGTGATGTAGCGACGCTCACGCATCTGAATACTGAACAGCTGCAGTCGTGGAATCAAGTCAACATTAACAGTGACAGAGCAGACACCTAGATAGAACCCCAGTGTACGAGTTGTCACAGCGACACAGCTCACCAATTACCAATATACGAGTTGTCAGAGCATTTCCATCATAGCTGTCTAGATTTGTATCTAATGCCGCTTATGCCGGTGCTAGGGGCCGAGTGGTCATGTCTTTCAAGTTGCCACATGAACAGGTACAATAAAAGCGTACCTGACATACAACACATATCACGAATCGTTAGATTCTTGGTATGTGCTGTAGAATAGGTTAACCAGAAGACTATACTGTGAAGTCATGTGGTTCTGTCAGTATGCCGGCACCTCTTCCCACTTCCCTTATATGTGTTGTGATTTTTACCTGTATATGGCGAGATTCTGCTGGTGGACGTTGCGTCCCCGAGGTCCGCCCCCTATACAGACCTTTTCTTCTTTGATACATGTTGGCATTTGTGGGAAGTTGATGCTGGGTCGACATCGGGCCTTACAGACTAGTCTTTTGTGTTTCAATGCCGTCATTTTCATCTGACGACGATACAGCTCACCAATCCCCAGTGTACGAGTTGTCACAGCGACACAGCTCACCAATTACCAATATACGAGTTGTCCGAGCATTTCCATCATAGCTCTAGATTTGTATCTAATACCGCTTATGCCGGTGCTAGGGGCCGTGTGGTCATGTCATTCAAGTTGCCACATGAACAGGTACAATAAAAGCGTACCTGAGATACAACACATATCACGAATCGTTAGATTCTTGGTATGTGCTTTAGAATAGGTTAACTAGAAGACTACACTGTGAAGTCATGTGGCTCTGTCAGTATGTCGGCACCTCTTCCCACTTCCCTTATACGAGTTGTGATTACACGTGTACACGCTTGTCAACACGGTCGTCGAATCCTATACCGTTTACTGTTAATATCAATTTCTCCCATCTAACCTTGAATAGTGGACACCAGTTTAGCTATATGTGATCGAATGCGTTTTATGTTGAGCCTGATATAACATATATCGCATTTTTATTAATTTCATCGTGAAATGTTGGACCAGAAATAGTGTACTTATTTTCAAAACAATCGATGGACTCCAAACCATGGGCTGGCCATGTTCCTGTTTGACAGGCATGTACTCTGATCTTTCTGACATCATCGAGCATTCAAAGCATACAGTATTTAAAGCTTCCTTTCCTGAGACTCAAATGTAATGAAAGCATTCAGGATAGACTTATTACTAAAAGCTGGTGAGCTCTCTGATCGTCGCTTCGGATTGGGTTAAATAGGTATAATGAAATTATGAAATATTTTCAACTAATTCTGGTACGTAACGTGCTGATTCCTATTCCACGCCTCTGTATTATACAAAAACAAGAGAGAGAGAGAGAGAGAGAGAGAGAGAGAGAGAGAGAGCGCCTCCCGTTTACTAACTACTAATATAAGCGTGACATTAGTCTTCTTTCAATGGGGCTTTTGTCACATACCGCGGGCTACGATACAACCTCCTAAAGATTCCGCCATTTTTAAATTTGCGATTAGAATGTTCAAAACTCAAATCGCGTTCTGCGACAATTCAGGTTGAAATCACGTAATTTACGTTAAGCGCACCAAAATAAAGCCAGTGAGGAGGAATGCCGATACGAAACGGCTCTGCCTCGCGAAACACTAATGCTACAAAAAGTCCTGATCATGTGGGTTAAATATGTCGTCAGTTCAGGAGAATACTCATGGATTAAAGCTATGGAATATAGGTTTTCTCGTCTATTCCATTAGCTCAGATCGAGTCCAGTGAGACACCTTCTCCAATAAAACGAATGACTGTGGAACGATTTGTGAGCTAATTTAGCTTCATTGACAAGAAAAACAATTTTACCTTAGATATGATATATCATAGCGGTACATTAGTAGTACTGTCCGTACTAAGTCAAACAATATCAAATAATGATTCATCATGTCGGAGATAAGGAAGCAAAGTTGAATGCCCACTGCCTCTTCCACTAAGAGCTTGCCCTCTGTAAAAATCATTAAGACTGTAGTTTTGTGACTTGTGAACATGGCGGAGAATAAAGGGCTTGGTCCACGTCGGGCGTCACAGGTATTTGTTCTGAATAAGAACTTGCCTTCAATAAATAGTCATTTGAACCGTGTTTGCTATCTGGCAGTCAGCATTATCTAACAGATGATTTGATAGGGCTATCACATCATCGCTCTGAAATATTTGTACCTATAATACCGCTCAAGTCGGTGCTAAGGCTCATGTGTTCATTTCATTTCATGCCATGTCATTTAATATGTCCACATGGACAACTTCAATACAGCGTGGCTGAGATACAAGTCATCACAGGGATCAGGTTTGGTTATTTTGATGTATTGGAAATATGCAGTCAGTATATTTGTCTGTGGGTCATCTGACTTCTCGTCAGTACCCCGGGATGGTTTTCCTAAACTCCTAGATAAAATAGTTTTTGCCCACTTTCATAAGCATAAATTAAACTTCTTGAAGAAAAGAGAGTAAAACCTCATTTTTTTGCTACTCCGACATGCCCGCCATTATGAATTTACTCATGAACCTCCGTTCGGTAGATTAGTCAAATTCGACCACAGTGGCACCTATATGATAAACTGATATTACAATATGATATAGTAATGTCACAAGGTTTCAACTATTTTGTCGAGAAAGATAGACAAGATCGCCGACCCTGTGTATACGATAATATACAATGCTGTATACTACGTGGAGAAGGACAATGACCTGTTCGGCTGATAATTAAACCCGCTCCAATTGACATTGTCATCTATAATAGGAGCTGCAATTATATATCATCCTCTGGAGGCGCTATTTTGGGTAAATAACCTTGTTTGTCCTAGACTCTGTATGTTGGAAGTGTAGATCGTTGCTATTTATACATGCATATCGAACATTGCAATTAGACATTTGTATTATTAAACGCAACATTAATCTCACCTCAGAGTATTATTCACTTATCCATCATGCCGTTATTGTGAAAAAAAATAAATAGAAGCGATCGAACGTTTCCTAGTGAGAAAATGACGCAACTGTGACGTCCTTGATGCTTCCCTCTTGAATATTTTGGTACGTGGTCTGGTAGAGCTTGTATATTGTGGTAAGTTTCACCTCCCTAGTCCCAGGGATAACAACAAAAATATACTTAGGTGGCCGGAATCATCCCGGTCCTCAGACTGGAACACACCCCAAATCGCTAAGGCCAATAGGATAAATACACAACCTATTGCAGTCGTGTCTGCATCCGTATAATGAGCAGTAGTAAATCTACAAATTTAAGGTTCTAATAAAATCGTTCAGAATTTAAATCCCTATTAACCCTACCTGCCCTGGGGGGGGGGGAGGGGCATTATGGCCCCTGTACCAAACTTTCTGCACAATCTCCGGAATGGCGAAAAATGGAGAGCTGAGACTCCGTGACTTTATAGTTTATCTTATTGGGGTCATTTTGAGCCTATTTGCATAACCCCCCGAGCAGAGGATCATGGCTAAATTCAAGATGGCGGCCACGTGGGATACTAGAAAAGTGATGTTTTTGTCATATTTCTTCAAAATTTCTGCTTTTTCGCGATGTAAAGTGGACAAAAACTATTCTATTTCATATCACAATAATATTTGCAAATTTTTTCATGCAATTTTTGTGGAGAAATTACAAAAATAAAAAATTCGGAAAATCTGACCAGAAAATCGACCAAAAAATGCCGTTTTTGAAAATGACGTCATTGTGACGTCATCAAAGCGGCCATCTTGAATTTTTTTACATTTTCTGGAAGAGCTTGATCCCAGGGTATAGTGTAATAAGTTTCAGCTCCCTAGCTCAAGGGGTGAGAAAAATAATTAGAGGGGAGACATTTCGGCTTCCCCTCTGGCCTGAACAGGTCCCAAAAAGCCCAGGCCAGGTAGGGTTAAATGCGGAAAGAAGAGAGAGAAGTAGATATTGAACATTTTAGCAAGGTAATTTATCCGAAACCCGATCACCTTTTTCTGAAATGGATATACGGATATGCCTGATAACGAACCGCGTTAATAAATGACTTGACGATTCTAGCCTGGCCGTGATCAAGAGAAGTGGTTTAAGACCTACTTGTCGGTTGACAGTTCCAATGTAACGATCCACCTGATATGCTGATATTTCCGGTATCCTCGTTAAAAGACGCTATATGGTCAACTTAACAACTGCTATAACATTATACAGCATTATCTCGACACTAATGTATTTGAAGAATGACGGACAAACGGTCAATTTTCGAGCGTTGTTTATTACCGCCTTGAGGTTTTACCATTAACTGTACCTACTCTTTCGGCCTACAATGCATCTTTCTCGAGGATTTTAGATGGCTGTTATAGTTTATCGTTCCAACTTAATCTTTAAGAATGAAGGTTCCTTAGAAATTTTTATTGCATTCGGATGTAGCCAATCGTCGCACTTGACAAAACCTCCTTTCATGGTTGAACTATCTTATTCCTTTGACAACATTAACACTGAGAAAACAGTAGGCATAATGCCCACATTTAGATACAGGAGTGAAACAGTGAGCAGTTCCCAGGTATGTCAGGCAAACACCACGGCATTTCCAGGTCGTTTTTATCCAAAAAAAAATGGAAGTTGATTTCTAAAGTACTAGTCAAGCTTACGTTTGAGATGTTCATGTGATGATGACAATGTCGTATAATATGCTATCCACACGACCCCTATCCACGAGCTGCGAAGAATTATAAATAACCTACAAAAGCGTGTAAAAATCTGACCATTCATCATGTCAGCATGATTTACTTTGTGCCACCTTGTCAGCCATATCCACTGCAGTTAGCACTATGCAAATAGTGAGTGAGTAGCATTTAGTTTGTCATTTCACGACAGTGTTTGCTTGTGACAGCCCACCAGATTGCTCTCAGTCCCCATCATCTGGCACACTGAACATCCCAGCCAGTACAATATACAAATAGTTCCAGAGAACACTTCAGCGTATACGTTGTAGCATTAGGAGTTTGTTGGGTACAGTTTCTCAGAAGTTCCCATATTTCTTTAAAATCTCATAGTTTACAATAAAATTAGCATGCATCAAGGGTATCTTGTTTTATAAATTTATTTCATTGTGAGACAACCGTACATGTATACAAACTGAAGCAAAAATACAACATCTTAACACTTTCTTAAATTATAAAAAGAAATATCCATGTTTTGGGCAAATGTTTCTCAAGTTATACATAAAAAAAATCTATCATCTAAAAACATTATTCTTCGTGGAATATTTCTTTCCATGTGTCTACGATTATACAGGAAAATAGCTACGGTATTTCTGACCAACCTATCAATTAAAGTCCACATATTTGTTTATTTATTTGCAGATGTACGAAAAAAGTGCGTATTGCAATATATCTAAAATGAGGTATGATAACAAATCGAATTTCTGGTGAATCTTTTTTATGCGTCCGACTTTATAACCTCGTGGCGCCATCTGTTGGCCAATCGGTGGACTGAGATTCCCGGGATCATCATGTCTGCATTTTCACCAACGTGGGAATCTGTCAGCTGGAAATATAATCACAGATGATAATATCCGCTATACCCAACCACCGCGGGATTATTGCAGCCCCTAAAAGTTCCAAAAGAGCCATTATTCAGAAAAGAAACATCCATTAATAACTGAGAACTCGATATAATTATATTTCAAAATTAATTTCGTAATGAAAGGTGTTCTTTCCGCTGAGAGATACGGAGTAATATTATGCGTACACAGGGGAAAAACTTGGCTCTATATATCGGAAGACAACAATCATGTTTGATTGCGATATAAAAGTCGTTCGTCTGGTGAATTGAAATTGATACTATCTTACTTGATACTCTTAGTGGACAGCGTTTGATATTCTTCGGGATAATTATCCCTCATTCATAGCTCTGCCTTCAATTACAACACATATAAGGGAAGTGGGAAGAGGTACCGACATACTGACAGTGCAACATGACTTCACAGTATAGTCTTCCGGTTAACCTATTCTAAAGCAGATACCAAGAATCTAACGATTCGTGATATGTGTTGTATCTCAGGTACGGTTTTATTGTACCTGTTCATGTGGCAACTTGGATGACATGACCACACAGCCCCTGGCACCGCCATAATCGGTAATAGATACAAATCTAGAGAGCTATGATGGAAATGCTCTGACAACTCGTATATTGGTAATTGGTGATCTGTGTCCCTGTGACAAATCGTACACTGGGGATTGGAGTGCTGTATCGTCGTCAGATGAAAAATGACGGCATTTAACACAAAATACTAGTCTGTAAGGGCCGATGTCGACCCAGCGTCAACTTCCCACAATGCCAAATTATATCAAAGACCAAAAGGTGTGTACAGGGGGCGGGCATCGGGGACGAAACATCAACCAGCAGAATCTCGCCACATACAGGTGAAGCACATACCAAGAATCTATCGATTAGTGATATGTGTTGTATCTCAGGTACGCTTTTGTTGTACTTGTTCATGTGGCAACTTGGATGGCATGACCGCACGGCCCCTAGCACAGGCAGAAGCGGTATTAGATACAAATCTAGAGAGCTATGGTGGAAATGCTCTGACAACTCGTATATTGGTAATTGGTGAGCTGTGTCGCTTTGACAACTCGTACACTGGAGATTGATGAGCTGTATCGTCATCAGACGAAAATGACGGCATTTAACACAAAAGACTAGTCTGTCGACCCAGCATCAACTTTCCACAATGCAAACATATATCAAAGACCAAATGGTCTGTACAGGGGGCGGACCTCGGGGACGAAACGTTCACCAGCAGAATCTGGCCACATATAAAGGTAAAAATTACAACACACAAAAGCGAAGTGGGAAGGTGTGCCGACATACTGAAAGAGCCACATGACTTCACAGAATAGTCTTCTGGTTAACCTATTCTAAAGCACATACCAAGAATCTAACGATTCGTGATATATGTTGTATCTCAGGTACGGTTTTATTCTACCTGTTCATGTGGCGACTTGGATGACACGACCACACATCCCCTAGCACCGGCATAAGCGGTAATAGATAGCGGTAATAGGTAAATGAATAATCAAGTCTTAATTGAGGCGGAAGATGCAGTGCCCAGAGTATCAATAAATTCATTCGGCAATATCTTATTCAGGGAAGAGGTTTGCGGATGTAAAGCAACCTCGTATTAGTTTTATTCCAATAAATTTGTATTCAACAAAATGTTGGCAATAACGAGAATGTTCTGTGGATGAAAATCGGGATGAATGGAATTTGTATCCGAGGCTACGGCAGATTCTCACAGGCATTTAATCAATTATTACTAGGATTTAAACGGCAAAAATGGAGAACGCCATAAAAATATTTTTGTGCGGCGGAAAATTCCACCAGATGGTAATGACGATTTAGGAAACCGATTTCTTAACATGAAAGATCAACTGAAAATAATCCATTCCGTCATTCCGGAGCCAACTTCTAGAAATACGATTTTCTATATTCAGCAACAACTCTTGGCATTGAACAATACCTAATATTGTTATGCATGTGAAGGGATTGCATTTCACCCGATACGATGATCGAAGCACAGATAACTGAACCACCCCATACATCAAATGCCGCTCTAATAATTGATGCGTCTGCGAATTAATTTGCCATTTAAAAATTTTGAACTGTAGCAGATGAACGTATTTCCGGCGTATGAATTGAGATCTGTTATCTTTAAAACGATTCATAAATCTCTCTAAACCGATTTTATTTTCAGCGACGAATGCTCTTTGTAACGAGTTTTAAAATATGACAGTATATATCCCAGGCGAAATCCTAGAAAGTGGATTGCTGTTAAAGTGTTGTCGAGAAAGATGTTGGCATTTACCGTTCGTCATTGTCTTCTCGTATTCTCATAAACTATCATCGTGTATGTTTCTCGCATAATATATGCCCCAGACACGGGATATTATCTATCTGTCGGGAACGAGGCCGTCTATATTGATTCAGGACCACGGGGTAATAAACATCTATGCATACCTGTTTAGTTCAAGTCAACTGTACTAGAAATACGTTAGCGAAACTTCGTTAACATTAGCAAGAGTTCGGTATTCTTATATATCATCAATTAATTTTTGAAAGCTCGAATACGGGAGCGAGGTAGAGCATTCCGTCACTCTACTTTCAATTTTGCGAGATAAAAGGCTGGCATATAGGATCGATGTAAAGCTTTCCATCTTTACTTAGTGTCAGATTTGCAAGATGAACAGCTGGAAGACGGGAGAGATTTCCAGATTTCTATCTTCCTACTTTTAATTTTGCGAGATCAAGAAGTTTCCAGGTAGCATTTTCATTTTTTCTCTACAAGACAAGTAGACCATGCCATTATGTTGATCTTGTATGAGTTTTAGGGCATAAGACATGGTGATCAGTCCAATTGGCTACAATGTACCTTGGCGACTTTATCGCCGAAAACGATTAAAAAAATCATTTTTTGATGACCCACCTCCGTCATCTTAAATTTACTCATGATCCCGAACACTGCTAAGGGTGCAGACTGTGCTACCCAAAGACCGAAATTCCTAATAATACACAAGAAATACAAACACTGGTTGCAGACAGAGGTATTAGATTACTCCATAACCAATTATTTATTCAGTAACAGGAATTAGATTACTCCATATTTACCAAGTGGAGGAGGGTTTTGAACAGTTTAATATAACCAGTCATTAATGCAGCAATGCAATGCCCGCTCGACAGCTAGCAAACATATGTTCAAGATTCAAACCCTCATCCACATTTGAAATCTAGCATATACATATTATTCGTTGGATTTGTTTTACTGTAATTTTTTTTTCATTCAGAAAAACTATTAATGATTAGATCAGTATCCATTTCTTTCTTTCACTTCAGCCAGCACATACCGTTGATCATTTATATTCTACTGATCTTCGCTTCGGATGGATGCGATTCGACAACGGTTGGGGGGAGCAGTCTTCATTCTACCTTCAACGTCTTGTCATGGGCTTCTCTTTGGACGACAATTGTAGAACTGCTATAGTAAGAGCTTCAAAATTGAAATATAAGTAATAAAAACACATACAAGACGGTTTTCAACAAGAGAGAACCTGTCAAAAAGTTTCAACGATGCTAGCAAGACGTGACGATGGTCTGTATATAAAATCCTGATCAATGATCATTGTTCTTGTCCAAATCAATTTGGAAGTCGTTTTCCAGAGTATGAAACTCGGGCTTTGGTTGGGCGGGACTGAGAGCGTAACACTGGACCTTACATTGGCCACCCACCATGTGTTGTACTTGGTGTAGATACGGGGCTCTTGCTTTATTGTGCGACTCGGTATTTCGTTCAACATATCCACACCCAGAACATTCGTCGTAATTCGTTTTAGTTTTGCGGAGATATTTACACAAATGCTGTTTTAATTAAGCATTTAAGCGACGATGGATTCAGCCGTACAAATTTCGACTGTAAATCTTCAGCTACTTCAGCTAAAGGAACTAAAATAGATTTACATGACACACGTTCTATATTGATATAAAACAGTTCCACCACATGGTAATAGGAGAAGTAATATCGCGTTGTAAAACACGTAAGTCTACCGCATTAGCATTACCACTGAGCGGATTCCTAAGGATCAATTCCGTTTTATTCGGTCCAGGTTTAGTAACACATCGTGTATTGCTCAATTTCGTTATAAAATAGGCGCCTTTAAATTAATTATTGCTGGAATATGACATTCAGACGACTGGTGACTTCATTTGCGATACAATTGCGAATTTGCAATTCGCGGTTCATCGTCTCGTTCACTTACATTATTTAGATTTCATTTGCTTCTGCTGTATTAAAGAGAGAACAATTCGATTATGACACACACGTAACAGATTTCCGTGTATTTTTTGCTAGTTTCTGTAACAAAATGTACTTGTTGCTAAAAATAAAGCATTCTATCGAAATCATTGAAAATTAGCGACAGAAATGGTTCACACACCGAGAATTAGCGACAGAAAATGGTTCACACACCGAGAATTAGCGACAGAAATGGTTCACACACTGAGAAGAATAGACCTGAAACCTGATGACGTTTTACCCTGTAGGCCCCAACATCCATGACAGTTAAATTCCACTTCTATCCCTTGGGGTGCACTCCAGGGATTCTTCTATACGGCAAGGAATAGGCAATGTGTTCGTTTTTCGACCACCAATTGTCGTAAAATTTTCAACCATATCACTTATATGTATATATTTTCTGAAAGAGCGTGATTAAACTATTATGTTAAGACACAGCATTCCCCTGCAAGCTTGCTTCATTTTTCCTAGAAAACCCATTAAATGGTCAAAAATGGTCAAATTCGTCTCAATTCCAAAAAAAAAAAAAATCTGTAACAGCCATTTCTATTTAATGTCTTTATCACGTTAACGGGTCCGGTATCAACTTAAAAAGGCAAAACATGTGGGGGTCAACCTGCCCGTTTTTGTCAGATTTTCTCTCCGTGAATGAGTCCTGATTTTTAGGCAAAGGGGCATAACTGAGACAGGACAACATTTACTCCATGATCCCGATCACCGTGTAGACGAAGCCAGCAATCGATCTGTACGTGGTCGTTTGCAGCGTTGAAAATGCTGAATATGACGGTATCATAGATATAAGTTATGAAGAAGACAACAATAATTATGATGTAACAAAACACGGGCAGTCTATCGTATTATGAGCATTATGAAAGAGCATAATTAAACTATTATGTGAAAGCACAAGTAGTATATATAACCCTAAATGACAAAACAGCGACTCACTGCGCATGCGCGAGAACAAAAAATGGGGAGGTTTTGCGGAGGTGTGCGCAGGAGTGATGTGCGCAGGTATGACGTCACACGTTCTGTGGGGTGCAAGATGGCGGCCTGATGTGGGGTGCAAGATGGCGGCCTGATGTGGGGTGCAAGATGGCGGCCTGATGTGGGGTGCAAGATGGCGGCCTGATGTGGGGTGCAAGATGGCGGCGTGATGTGGGGTGCAAGATGGCGGCCTGATGTGGGGTGCAAGATGGCGGCGTGATGTGGGGTGCAAGATGGGTGCTTGATGTGGGGTGCAAGATGGCGGCTTGATGTGGGGTGCAAGATGGCGGCTTGATGTGGGGTGCAAGATGGCGGCCTGATGTGGGGTGCAAGATGGCGGCCTGATGTGGGGTGCAAGATGGCGGCCTGATGTGGGGTGCAAGATTGCGGCCTGATGTGGGGTGCAAGATGGCGGCCTGATGTGGGGCAAGATGGCGGCCTGATGTGGGTGCAAGATGGCGGCCTGATGTGGGGTGCAAGATGGCGGCCTGATGTGGGGTGCAAGATGGCGGCCTGATGTGGGGTGCAAGATGGCGGCCTGATGTGGGGTGCAAGATGGCGGCCTGATGTGGGGTGCAAGATGGCGGCCTGATGTGGGGTGCAAGATGGCGGCCTGATGTGGCGTGCAAGATGGCGGCCTGATGTGGGGTGCAAGATGGCGGCCTGATGTGGGGTGCAAGATGGCGGACTGTAGAAAAACGTATAAAAGGAGGCGATTTTTAGTGGTGGGGTGTATTCATTGCACTACCTGCCTGACTTACCTGACCTGCCTGCCTGCCTGCCTGCCTGCCTGCCTGCCTGCCTGCCTCACCTCTAGCCTGCCTGCCTGCCTGCCTGCCTGCCTGCCTGCCTGCCTGCCTGCCTCACCTCTAGCCAGCCTGCTTGTATGAGCTGTGGAGAACCTTTTACTTTTTTTCATTTTACCAGTGCAAATTCACCAGACTATTACACCGTAGCAGTTACTCACCAGCCTGAGCCCACAGTCATGGAGTCATACTTTTTAGTGAAGCTTCGAAAGTACCGTGTTCGCCTCATTGATGAAATGCAGCATGTGGCCGAATTATGTGATCTGCTTATGGAGGAAAACATACTCCTGAAACAGCGTGTCGAAGAAATCATGGCTGAGAAAACCACTTCAGCACAAAACAGAGCCTTCATCGACGGTCTACTGCGCTCTACCCCCTATGCATTTCTAGCCTTCGTGGAGGCGCTGGAGAAGACGGGAAATGAAGAACTAGCAGATCTACTTCAAGCCCACGTTGTACAAGATGATGATATCTTAGCCACGCACACCACCCCAGAGCGTACACCTGCCAAACGCGGTGCACGACCCAAACGGCCCCGACAAACACCTTTAGAAATACCTGAGCCAGTGCTTCAGCCAGTGCCCCAGCAAGTGCCTGAGCCCGTGAAAGAAGAAGAGGTGCAACTTTCTATGTCTGTGCAGCAGATCAATAACATTATCCAGCAGGCCTACCAGGCAGCCCACACGAACATTTGGGAGCTCTCAGCCTATTTAACTGTGAGTGTCAAAGACGAAGAAGTGCATTTTAACGCACCGGCCTTTAACGATAGACCAGCTAGGCATATCGCCTTGACCTTCGACACCTGGCTAAAACTACAGACCCTTGATTACGCCATCGATGCGGTCATTGACCAGCAGGGCAGTGACGAAGCGAAATTTTATGTGGGTGACGACATCTTTGTCAGCTGTGCCTATTTCAACGACCAGCTCCTGGTGCATATACGCAAATGGAAAATGAGGTTAGATACGCAAGAGCGTGTTCCTTGTCCTCAGGGTGTCACCTTGAAAATAACGGCGTGGCGGAAGTTGCAGAGTCTCACAGCTACAATTCATGAAGCCCTGTCTGACCAGGTGACTCAGTATATTTGTAAGAAGTACATCGACACATTCCTGGATCATGTCAGACCTCGCATTCGACACTTGCGTATCGAAGCATGTGCAGGCTGTGGGAACAACAGTCCGATAAACATGCATACGTGTGTGGACAATATAATACCCTCATACGCGCTCATCACTGAGGCACTACAGACCGTCACCGAGGAGCAAATTGCCCTGGCATTGGAAGCTGCCTGCGCTCCCAGAATTCCACGTGAACAGATTGCTACCTACATCTACGTGCACCAGGGGCGGAAAGACGATGATGAGTTCAAACAAGTCTTGTTGCATAACTATTGAACATTTCAAGTCTGGTGTTGAAAACATTTACCGTATTTCTACACGTTCATTGAAGCGCCTTGATAGCGTATAATTGTATTAAAAATTCAATACTCAGAGTTTTACTGTTAATTTCATTCTATTGTCTCGTTGTATAAATATTGAACATTTTCAAGTCTTATTGCATTGGAACATTCAGACATTACCATCTGCCAGTCTTGCTCAAGCTGAAAATACGGCTTCTCTCCTGACGTATTCCTACACTATGTTCATTTTATGTTCATTCTATGTGCATTGAAGCGCCTTCATAGCGTATAATTGTATTAAAAATTCAATACCCAGAGTCTGGTGAACACGTTCATTCTATTTGTGTTAATAAAAATAGTAGAAAATTCAAAAAATGGCTGTTAGTGTTCATTCTTTTGCAAAAGATAATTGTATTAAAAAATTCAACATTAATAGTCTATTGTGGTGAAGACCGTAGGTTTTTTCATAGGGGTGATGGGAGCTGGTGTTTTTTGTGCTTTGAGTTTAGAAGTTCTCTGTCGAAAACATTGGTTGGCCCTGAAAAGGGACTTTGAAAAAGTGTTACGACATTTGTTTTAGGAGCGGTAGATTCTCTTTACCCCGGCCACCTGCTTCCTACACACGGGGCACTTGATCTTTAAAGGCTGTTCGTCCGTTTCAGCGCAGTGGCACGTGTCCCCTATACATGTTAGCGTCACCCAGCATTCTTCACATAGGCATAAATGCCCGCACGGAAATAGGGCGTACAGGCTTTCGTCGTTTGTACACACGCTGCAGCTTGATTTACTTTCTTCCTTATCTAGGTCTTGTTGTAGTTTAAACTTCACAGCGTCCATTTGACCCATGTCTTCCCTCATTTCATTAATCTGTTCGTTTTGGTGGGTCACCTGTTCGTTTAGGCGGTTCACCTGTTCGTTCAGGCGGGTTACCTCGGCCCAAGAGCATGGTGGTCGTTGTGTTGTTGTTGTTGTTGTTGTTGTTGTTGTTGTAGCTGGCGTTCGTGTTTCTGTAGCCGGCGTTGTTATAATTGGTGTTTGGGTAGCCGTTGTATTTGCTGGAGGTCTGTTACTGTTTAACCACTCTAGGTCGGGGAGTTCTTCATCGTCCGTAGGTACATCCTCATCTTCTTCCATTGCCACCCTCCTGATCTCCTCGTCTTGTTCTTCACTTCGCCGTCTCATCAACCTCGCATCTTCTTCCATTGCCTGCGGCCTGATGTGGGGTGCAAGATGGCGGCCTGATGTGGGGTGCAAGATGGCGGCCTGATGTGGGGTGCAAGATGGCGTCCTGATGTGGGGTGCAGGATGGCGGCTGTGGGAGTGGGTCCAAGATGGCGGTACCTGCTAAAAAAATTTGTGTTCTATTTTCCCAACTTTAAACCGGTCTCATTTTTGCAATAAATGTGAGTTCACTGCAGCATGTTTATCGAAAAGAAAAAAGTAGGAAATTTTATCCTTGGGCTAGGGTAACACAGCCCCATTTGACACCCATAGCTCTACTCACATTTTGCTTGCACACTGTATAGTGCTGTGTTACCCTAGCCCGTGTGATACGATAAAATTTCCTAGTTTTCTTTCGATAAACTGGTTGCAATTTTCAGGGTGACATTATAAGGCTGTGAGGAACATACTTGACGTATTTTTACCCAGGAAAACCGATTTATTTCCAGTGTACCGGGTTTTCCACACTACCTAACCATAACGTTACGGGTCAAAAAACCATAAAATCATTAAAAATAGTGGCTTAGTCTACCGCTACCCTTCTAAATTTTGCAATGCTACACGATCAGTTGCCCCAGTTCAACTTGAAATAAATTTTATACGTGCACTCGCATTTATTGCAAAATGACACCGGTTTAAAATTGGAAAAGAAACACAAAATATTTCTTCAGCGTAAGTCAGCACAAAAATATCATGGAGCGATTTCGCTCACGTCCGCGCGTTACACTATAAATAGTGCGCAGTATTTTTAGTCATTCATTCACAATTATGCCAGTCTGTATGAGACGTGGAGAAGCTTTTCATTTTACCAGTGCAAATTCACCAGCCTATTACACCGTATTTGACCAGCCTGAGTCCACAGTCATGGAGTCATCCCTGGCTGAAACCATGGATATTGACAACCTGTTACAAGACTTCATGATAAATGGTGAACTACAACTGCTAGAGAACATCGATATGGTACATGATGAGCCATGGCTGGATGGTATTATACAAGACCTATTTAAAGATGAAGAGCAACCACAGGGCGGCGGCGATAATGAAGACCCCCCACGAGCGACACCGGATCTTAGTGACCACCCAGGAGCGACACCGGATCTTACGGCACTCGAATACCAACGATTTGACGAAATGGACCGAGTGCTAGAAGATATCTACAAACAACAACATGAAGAACAAAGCCTCCAAGCTGAAGGAGAAGAAGAAGAAGAAGAAGAAGAAGAAGAAGAAGAAGAAGAAGGAGAAGGAAAAGAGGAGAAGAGGAAAGACAGAAGAATAAGAGAGAACAAAAGAAAAAGAAGCGGAAAAGAAAACGAACAAATTGAAGACGTCATGCACTACGCTACCGCAATAGAAAGAAGACTGGCACCCAACACAGAATGCGAAGCAGCGCAATATTTACGCTGCGTGGAATGCTGTAATCACTTCGCCAAATACGCCATTTTCCCCTGTGGGCATCAAGCCTTGTGTATAGCCTGTATACACCGACATGCCCGATTACCAGAGCTTTCGGACGATTACAACCCCATAGAGTGTAAACTCGTAGCGTTGACATGCCCGGTGTGTACTGTGAGAAGACAATCCCACCTGTCCCCAACGATGTAATCCCTTACATCTTCCAACGGCCCTTTTCAGGGCCAACCCATCTTTCCGAAAGAGGAAACTTGTAAACTCAAAGCACAAAATAAAAAAAATAACACCAACTCCCACTACTGCACAGAATGTCAATTAAAAAGTCATTAAAATGCCATTAGAATGCCATTAATATGCGAATATCCATTAAATTCCCCCATTAATTTTTGTTCCAATATTTTTAATGGGCAAAATATTGTCCCATTAAAACACCATTAAAAATTCAACTTAATGGCACACTGTAACAAATTGCCATTAAATTGCGCTGGATATCAGGGACTCAAATTTTAATGGTGTATAGATGCCATTAACATTTGCATGAAGCTGAAATTAATGGCCTGCATTTGCCATTAAAATTATTAATGGGGTCAGTGAGAAAGGTTAATGGCTTTTTAATGCCATTAATCTTCCTCTAAAATTGCAATGTACTGAAACTAGTGGGGTTTATGCAAGATATAATATTAATATGCGTCTATTTATAACATGAGAATGGATGTACACGTCGCTGGCCTACAAGGTGTCTACACCCAGGTCCGCGCCACCACCCTTCCTGGGTTAATTTACAATCCGTTCATTTTGCACAAAATTTTTGCATGGGTTAGCCCTAAAACACTGAGAAAAAAAAACCCTGTGTGTTGGAAGTAAGGGGTTGGCCCTGAAAAGGGACGTTGACGGGGCAGGGATTGTTTTTTGGTGTTGGAGATTGGTAATACTATAGAATATAGAGGACATGATGTAGGACCTGTGATTTGAATTGAATGTGCCAAGTTAAAAGTTCTCTTTCGACAACACTTGGTTGGCCCTGAAAAGGGCCGTTGAAGTCAATTTGTTGACCCTGTTTTCTTCAGGGGGAGTTTTCCTGTCTACTCCTTACATATCGCTGACGGAAAAATATCTGTAGGGCTCCAACGTGTACCGGTGTTGTTGTCCCTCATCTTGTACATCATGAATGGGTAGATCTTGCAGGAAATTGGCCGGTGGTATTTCCCCGATATCCACGAATTCCGGCTGGACTTGTTGTTGTTCTTGAGATTCCGGATGCAATTCCTCCATGGCGTCTTTGAGGTGCACCAACCAGGCCTCATCGCTGACTGTTCTGGCGGTAATGATCAGGGCACGCAGAATGTTGGCTGCCTCCGGACTAAAATCATTGTCCACTTCTCTACACCATTGACGCACTTGTCCCAACCAATAATCTTTGACCGCCTTGATCATTTTCGTCTTCTCCCTCCTGGCCGCCACTATTTTCGCCACAGCTCCCGTCGTCGACATCTTCACCACCCTCACATTCCTCACTCCGTTGTTGTTGTTGGCCATTTTCTTCAATATGTTCATACGTCTTGTCAGTCTGGTGAAAGGTTTTGGAATGCCGCTCACCACGCTCCCGCTGGCTTTATACTGACATACAGGTGATTTTCATTGGCTGTTTCAACCTCGGTGATGCTGGCTTCATTGGTTCTTTTTAGCGATAGCGGATTGGCTCTTTTATAGACATCTCATTGGCTCTTATTCGGGTCTGCTCATTGGCCAATAGTGGAATTCGTCAATTCCTAGGTTAAATAATTGCAGATAACATTACAGCCCGAATGATCACGGACTTTCACGAAGGGTGAGGGTGGAATAAAAACTATAACGTATACGGGTACGGATAGAGAGAGAGAGAGAGAGAGAGAGAGAGAGAGGTGCGCACCTATAACGTGTACGGCTACGGACTAGGGGTTTTTACTCACGAGTCATCACGGACTTTGACGAAGGGGAAGAATCGATATATACACATTTGCCTCGTCGGTGTTTTGTCATTCACCACTATGGCAGCGCACGGAGCGGAGCTTGGCTTCTTCCAACTCACGCCTGACGTCATCCTCATCGTCTATGACCATGAACTGCAGCTCATTGAAGAACATCCCCGAGAGGTGAAGCTATGTTTAACCCTAGCAGGATGGACTCTATTGACACGGTTGTTACAGGGAAAAGAGCCCGAAGTCGATTTCATGCACGTGGGAGTCGGTGTCTACCTACGAAGTGGTAGAGATGATTCTTTTTTCCCCCGGTTAGAACAGTGTGATGGTGCCTCTATCCTACTCCGTCCCGCATTATGGCAGGCGCTGAAAGCTATTATCACCGACGTCCACGACGTACTCCACCCCCAGGCGCAGTCTGTAGCTACCCGCACTCTTACACCGGACTGCACCCTATTGTTGTATCCCCAACGCGTGGAGCTCATCGATGACGACAGTAGGTGTTGGTGTACGTCTGAACCAGCGCGTGTCTCTTTATCCCCGGAAGGCTGGACTACCTTGAAACGGGTGTTATGGGGTGACCTTGACGGTGATAGCATTAACCTGTGTGACGACGTCTACATTTTCCGCGGTCCCTATTTTGCTCGACTCCTCTGTCTCAAGCGAGGTGGTTTTACTCTGGACCCCGATCTATGGACGGCTTTGCAACAAGTAGTCCCCATGGTCGATGAAGTACTATCTCTACAGGATAATCCATCAGAATAGTACGACTCAGTCTGTGCCCACCTGGTATTGACACTATAAATACCAGGGTGAGACAGAGTGTGTGTCATTCACCGTTCGACATTGGAGCAAGCATGTCACCCGACCTACGAGCCATCCTGCCCCTTACACCCCAGGTGGGGTTACACGTCTATGAAGATAAAGTCACCCTGGTGGAAGACCGTGGAGATATTTGCTGGTCGCCCGCTGAGACCGTATCGAATACGGTGACGCTACCTCGTGACGGCTGGACCAAATTTAAACGGGTGTTGAGCGGCGAGCATCCACATCCACATAGACAATGCCATCTACGTATACCGTACCACCTTCTTCCTACGCCTGGGCCGCTACCAAGACCCTACGCGAGGCTTCACCCTAGTCCCCGATCTGTGGTCAGCCTTGGAGAAAGTGGTGCCTATTGTGGACCAGCTGTTTACACCGGACGAGCGGTCATCAGACCAGTTGGCATGGGCTCGTGCTATGGAGGACGCGCTGGCTGAACCCATGAACAACTACATGAACCCGATACAGCCTTGGAACTCCCCAGGAAAAGTACTATATCTATAGGGTGCACAGAGGTTAGAGTGTCAGTGTCACCTGATGAAGCGAACACACCACACCCGGACGGGCACCCAGGGGTACCCCGATGAGGGGTAGGAAGACAGGCACCCCGATGAGGGGGTCCAGAAAGGGAAAAGGGTCGGCATCTACAGTGAACAAGGTGTTAACCGATTTGTATTACAACCCTACCAGTCCAGCCGCGTATAGCGCTGTGGGAGCGCTCGCTCGAGCTGCCCATTCCCAAGGCATCAGTCGAACTGAAGTTCGAGACTGGTTAAAAACCCAAGACACTTATAGTTTACATCGAGCAGCCCGACGACATTTTCGCCGTAACCGAGTCATCGTAGGAGGCATAGACGCACAGTGGCAGGCTGATTTAGTGGATATGAGTCGATTTGCACCCCACAATGATGGACATCGGTACATGTTGACCTGTATCGATATTTTATCCAAGTATGCATGGGTACTACCCATTCGCACCAAAACAGGAGAGAATCTGGTACGGGCGTTCCAGCAGATTTTCAAGACGGGGCGCAAACCCCTCTATTTGCAAACGGATGAAGGCACAGAATTTCTCAACCGCCCCTTTCAAGCCTTTCTTAAGAAACAGAAGGTATTTTTCTTCCATACGTACAACGAGACCAAAGCCTCTGTGGTGGAACGATTCAATCGGACCTTCAAAGGACGAATGTACAAGTATTTTACCGCCAAAAACACCCGACGGTACATCGATGTACTACCTCAACTGGTCCAAGGGTACAATCGAGCCTATCATCGCAGTATCCAGCGAGCTCCCCTCGATGTGACAGAACGCAACGAACATCAAGTGCGTGGTACGCTGTACTCTCCCAGTCCACCACCACCACTCACGTCACCCCGTTACAAACGCGGAGATGTGGTACGCATCAGTAAAGTGAAAGGACAATTTGAGAAAAGTTACTTGCCCAACTGGAGTGACGAGCACTTTGTCATCGTTCGCCATAAACCTCGACAGCCACACGTCTATCAACTGGAAGATCTACAAGGAGAAACACTGCAAGGCACGTTTTACGAGGCAGAATTACAATCCGTAGTGAAAACACCGAAAGACTACTACACGGTGGAAAAGATTTTGAAAACGGAACGTCGACGTGGCATCCCCTATCATTTCGTCAAATGGCAAGGTTGGCCCCGTTCGTTTAATTCCTGGGTGTCAGGCCGTGACATGAAACGCCTATAAATTCTAACCCCTATCACCTCCATCCTTCAGTGTAGGGTTGTACCATGGATAGTGCACATCTACCCTTACTGTTACGGACTCGAAAAGCACAAGTCGGTACTGTAGTGTGTCTAGTAGTGCTTCTGGGTACCTTATTTGGAGGCGTGTTCTACGATTTGGCGTACGTGATATCGTGTTTCAACACCCTTCGTCCAACAATTCCACCTCAATCATCCACCACCACTTCCACCACCACCACCACCACCACTACGACTCCTACGCCATCTTCTACCACCACCACTACGACTCCTACGACGCGGCCGACCCCATCCACGACGTCAACTCACCGCCACGTATCAACCCAGAGACACCCATATACGACGCCCCGTACTACTACTACTACTACTACTACTACTACTACTACTACGACTCGACCTGATCACCAGCCTCCGTCTACCTTGAGACACCCCTCACCCAGTACACCACCTACGACGCTAAAAACATTTAGAGTGGACTCCGGTGAATCACGTTTACCACGGCAACGGTACCCACCGTTCCACTAGGAACCCCCGTACGTTCCGAACCCTAAATCACCGTCATAAAACTATGGATCCTCGGTGGCAGCATCCTATCACGTGTCTCGTCGCTGGACCGACAGGGTCGGAAAAAACACTTCGTTCAACGTCTCATCCAACACGGGTCAGCCCTGATTTCACCTCCCGTAGCTCGCATCCTGTGGTGTTATGGAGCTTGGCAACCGGCGTACGAGGAACTGGCACGTCTCCCGGGACTCACCTTAGTGGAAGGATTACCCCCTGACGACATCCCAGAAGACACGTTGGTCGTGGTGGACGATCTCATGACGGAAACGGACAGTCGAATCACCCGTCTCTTTACCAAAGGAAGCCATCATCGTCGGTTGAGCATCATCTACATCGTGCAGAATCTCTTCAGTAAGAACAAAGAGCACAGGAACATTAGTTTGAATGCTCAGTATGTGGTGTTATTCAAAAACCCCAGAGACGCTTCCCAAATTATGCACCTGGCCCAACAGATGTACCCTAAAAACACGGCCTTTGTACGAGAAGCCTTTGAAGATGCTACCCAACGAGCTCACGGGTATCTACTCATCGACTTGAAACAAGACACCCCCTCCACCCTTCGATTGCGCACCCGCATTTTTCCCGGAGAGGTGCAGACGGTGTACACACCCAAATAAAAGAAGAAGACAACCCACTCTAGCCGTCACTTCTTGATCATGTCTGCACGGATACGTAAGCACGCGCCGGCCCTCCGCGTATTACGCAGCGCGCCACCGGAGCTGGGCCGGGCCCTGGTGCGCGGGGCGGATCCCGACTTGGTACGGTGTTTGTGTGAAGGCGGGTCTCCGAACGTTGGTGCAGAAGACGGGTAGTGTCAAGAAAAAGAAACAGGTGTTACAGCGAGGTGGATTTCTCGGCGCACTCCTCGCACCCTTAGCCGCTACCGTACTGGGACCGTTACTAGGCTCCATCTTGGGACGCTAACGTCATGGAACATACGAAAAAAATGATGCTGGTGGAACCTCGACTGTTACAGAGTTTGCAATCACCCTATCCCGTGCCTGCCACAGTGCAACAACTCCAGTCTCTGGACGAAGAGATGAATAGTATACTCCAACGTCGACTACCCGATCACGAGAAAATTCAACTCTACCATCATACGCTGAACCGGTACAAGACGTTTATGGATCAATATAGAGGGAGTAGTACACCACTCCCACAACTACCACCGCCACATACCACACTCACACCGCCGCCACCCTCATCCTCTGCCTCACCTCAGCTCGAACAGGAAGTGTTGGCCAGTGTGCCTAAAGCCTTCAAGACCAAGGCTCGTTTATTGTTGGACCGGGTGAAACAGAATTCCGATATGGGTTGGAACGATGAGGGAAAACTGCTGATTCGAAACCAAGTGGTGCCGGGGTCTCATATGACCGATTTGATCAACGATATGGTACGTTCTCGCAAACACTCTAATCCACCGGGCTGGGAAGCCTTTGCTCAGGGGTTAAAAGACACGCACACCCCTCAAGAATTGGTAGGAAATCGTGAACGCTTGAACTGGATGCAAGCACCCTCTCGACTTCCCCATACCTGGGAACGTGAATGGCAACCGCAGACGCCGCCCAAAACACCCTCACGGCGGGACCGTTCTTTTCACCCCTATGCGACCTCTATACCGGCCACACCACCGCCACGACGATCACGACGCCGAGGTAAGGCGCCCAAGGCGTGGGAGCCCTACTAGGGAACCCCTATAAAAACCCGGTGCAGAAGCCAGAACAGCTCAGTCGTCATGTTTTACCTGACGTTGCCCAGTAATAGTTCACTCGATGTGTTTCCTGACAACACCTTGGCCAAGTATGTCACTCAATTACCACAACCGTTACATTTACCTGGCCGGTGGGAATGTGGACTGGTGGATATTCAGTACCCTTACTCATGGTACAACGTACGAGACCAAGAAGTATGGTACGACCTCACCTACGAAGGCAAAGTAACCAAACTGACGCTACCCGAAGGCCAATACGATACGCCCCAGAAGTTCATAGAGGGTCTGCTGTCCTTGTTGGAGTACAAGTCTCTACGGGAGGTCACGAATAGTTCAAAACCCATGAAAGCCTATCCCTTCAAGAATCACGTGATCTTGGCTGTCAACGCACACAACGATAAGGCCTGTATCCTGCTGAGCCCTAACGTGGCTGTGAAACTGAGTCCTACACTACAGCAAATGTTAGGTCTGCCTTACAGCGTCTACACGGGACCCACCACTGACAACGGTGACGTTGTGATGGATATGAAAGTAGGCATGTACGGACTGTACGTCTACTCGGACGCAGTGGACAGCCATATTGTGGGCGATGTGAACACACCTCTGTTACGGGTGGTCCCCAATAGCAAAACGTATGGCAATCAAGTCAACCAGAGTTTCAACCATATACTCTACCTGCCCGTACGACATACCGATATCAACACGATCATGGTGGATATAAGAGGTGACACGGGACACCCGGTCGCATTCGAACGAGGGAAAGTGGTGCTGACACTTCATTTCCAACAAGCCCGTTCTCCTCACTTCGTATAATGTACGTGCCTTACCAGTGCCATACGCCCAGCTATGCCGACTACTACAAGAAACAAACGGGAGGAGGCTTGCCCATCTTTAGCGGTGCACGCATGCAACGAGGTCACGGATTGGGAAACATACTGGGCAGCATTGTGAAAACGTGTCAAAGCGGTGGGGAAACAAGCGGTACGCAGTGGATTGCGCGTGGCCGGTGATGTGATGGGAGGCACAGCACCCCGACAAGCCTTGAAACGACGGGCTAAAGAAGCAGGCAGCGTCTTGATCGCCAAAGCCCTTAAAAGACAACCACGGACACAGCGAAGAGTCATTCGACGTCCAACACACCGACGACGCACACCCCGGAGGAATAAGACCAAGAAGAAGAAGAAGAGTAGTAGGAGAGACATATTCGCATAATGGCATTCATTCACTCCGAGTCGTGTCCGTCTACCAACAGTGAATTGGATTTGGGGACTATTCCACCCACCCAGACCAGTGTAGCCGAAGGACGTTGGGTAGAACATCGACCCCTGGCTAGCCTGACGGGGACGGGACCTGTGGAATTTACCATCGAAAACAAAGATACGGCCTACCTGGATTTAGCCCACACCTACTTGTACGTGAAAGCCAAAATAGTGGACGCAGCCGGGACCGACCTAGCGGATGATGCGGTAGTAGGCCCGGTGAATCTTTGGCTGCACTCCTTGTTCCAACAGGTAGATATGAGTATGAGCGATAGACTCATCAGTACGTCCACCAATACGTACCCGTACCGAGCCTACATGGAGACGCTGTTGTCGTACGGCAATGATGCCAAAAAAACACACTTGCAAGCCTCGCTGTACTACAAGGATACACCCGGATCCATGAATAGCGTGCTCGCTGCCAATAATGGATTCACCGCGCGCAAAAACCTAGCAGCCACTAGCAAGTCCATCGATATGATGGGACGACTCCACGCCGATCTGTTCCTGCAAGACCGCTACATGATGAACGGTGTATCCATCAAGATCAAGTTGATCCGTTCCACACCTGCGTTCGCCTTGATGGCCGGTGGAGCGGCCCCCAATTACAAGATCGTCCTAGAAGATGCAGCCCTGTTTGTGCGTACGGTGGATTTGCAACAGGGGGTGTTGGTGAGTCACATGGAAGCCTTATCGAAAAAACCAGCCCTGTACCCCATCCGACGCGTACAGACCAAGGTGTTCTCTGTGCCAACAGGTACGATGATGGCCAATCGTGAAAATTTAGTTCTAGGGGATCTCCCTAAACGTGTTACCATAGCGTGTGTGACCAACACCGCTTTCAATGGAGCGTGGGATGAGAATCCGTTCGCCTTTCAACATTTCAACCTCAACTTTTTGGCACTGCACGTGGCTGGCCATCAAATTCCAGCCCGTCCATTACAACCGGATTTTGGTAACCAAAACTATGTGCGGAGCTACCTGAACCTGTTTACAGCCACAGGACAAAACAACCAGGACGAAGGAAATAGCATCACTCGACGAGACTTTTACCGCGGGTACACGTTGTTCGCCTTCGACCTCACCCCCACCTTGGAACACGATCATCAACTGGCCTTGTTGAAGAAAGGAAACCTACGGTTGGAACTGCGTTTTGCCACCGCTCTAGGCCAGACCATTAACGTGATTTGCTACGCCGAGTTTGATAACGTCATCAGCGTGGATCAGCAAAGAAACGTGCTGTGTGACTACGCCAACTAGAGTCATGGATACAGAGCAGCTGATGGCCATACTCCAGCGAGATCCTAAGGTCCCCTTTCGAGGTGTGTTTCCACGCAATGTGTTTCCCACCCACTCAACCACCCCAGCAGCCTACATCCTGAATACAGACCCGGGGTCTCGACCCGGTGAACATTGGGTAGCTGTGTACGTGGACACCCTAGGCCAAGGCGAATACTTTGATTCCTACGGACTTGTACCCCTACATCCCGATTTGGTGAAATTCATGGACGTATCTACTACAGTGTGGCGTTGGAATACTCAAAGATTACAAGGACCCTTGAGTAGTGTGTGCGGACAGTACTGTGTGTTTTATCTCACTCACCGGAGTAGAGGACATTCTATGCCAACCATTGTACACATGTTTGATGATTATTGTCAAGCCGAAGACCGTGATGTGTCCTCGTCTATGACTGGACGGCCACTCGTTTTAATGTGCATGCTCCATTTCTCTGGTTAACTTAAATGCACTGCGCGCAGGCCACTTGTTTTTTATCACGTTATTGTTATGACGTTGTTGTTCTGACGTTCATTGATGTTCAATAAAAATTCATGAAAAAACACAAAAAATGATGGGTTTGACTTATTTTTTATTTAAGTCAGCAAGAAGGTAGAATATGTACAAATAGAATACAGAGTACAATAGAATAGTATGGTTAAGGTACACAAAATTCTGTCAGGGGTAGGATTCGAACCTACGCCAGCTCTTCGCCGACCAGCACTTAATACCGGCGCCTTAGACCACTCGGCCATCCTGACTTTTACAGTTTTTAACTCGTGTATCAACAGTTATTGTGTGTGTGTTCCCGTTCACAAGTCCAAGTAAGTGGTGCTCACACCATCGGCCAGCACTTTCCGTTTCGGGTAAAAGAAAGTAAAGGCGTCTCGTTGCTGAATGTACCTGCGCATCTGGTGGTCCACTACC
>JAVTVY010055227.1:0-30383 GCA_036873755.1 Hanleya hanleyi
AAAACGCGCAAATCGCAAGTGGTCTTTGGGGTGCTATTGCTAACCCTACTGAGTGTGTTGTACGGAGGTGTGTTTTACGACGTAGCATATGTCAGCACGTTACTTAACCAACTGAGAACATCAGGCACCAGCGAAACCGGTCTACAGAGAGCACCAGTCGTATCGAGCCCAGTCACCACCACCACACCCCGCGTACAAGCCACGTCGAGCTCTACACCTACACCAAGTACGCCCACTACGTCTGAACACCCACCGGATTTCATCCCTCACAGTGAACCGACCACCCACGTTGTACCCACCCCCAGCACCATCTCTGAACGTGAACAGACAACGACGACCGACGTTGTACCCACCACCACTCCAGTTCCCTCGTACGAAATTTACAAGAGCGGGTTACCACGACAACGGATACACCTCGAACCATGGACCCTGGGTGGCAGCATCCCTTCACTTGCGTCATCGCAGGATCGACGGGCTCCGGCAAAACGCACTTCGTCAGGAAGCTCCTTCAACACGCCGACAGCATGATCACTCCACCCATTGCCAGAGTCGTGTGGTGTTACGGAGAATGGCAGGAAGCGTATGCAGCAATGCCCACATCACGTTCGTGGAAGGCCTACCCAACCTGGCCGATTTGGAACCCGACACCTTGGTGGTTCTGGATGATCTCATGGCGGAGACGGATGCACGGGTCACCCAACTCTTTACCAAAGGCAGCCATCATCGACGGTTCAGCATCATCTACATTGTGCAGAATCTGTTCAGTAAAAACAAAGAACATCGGAATATCAGCTTAAATGCCCACTGCCTGGTGGTCTTCAAAAACCCGAGAGATTACAACACATATAAGGGAAGTGGGAAGAGGTGCCGACATACTGACTGCGTCACATGACTTCACAGAATAGTCTTCTGGTTAACCTATTCTAAAGCACATACCAAGAATCTGACGATTCGTGATTTGTGTTGTATCTCAGGTACGCTTTTATTGTACCTGTTCATGTGGCAACTTGGATGATATGACCACACGGCCCCTAGCACCGGCATAAGCGGTATTAGATACAAATCAACTCAACTGCTGCACCTGGCGAGACAGATGTATCCCGGCCGCACACCGTTTGCGTTGGAAGCCTTCAAAGATGCCACAACCCCTCAGCACGGGTATATGCTCTTCGACCTCAAGCAAGCCACCCCCGACCACCTTCGACTACGGACCGGCATTTTTCCCGGAGAGACCCACCACGTGTACATGCAAAAATAATGTAAACACATCCACAGTGGCGCCCCCAGCTGGGGTCTGTGTGTTTGATGATGGGGAATAATAGAAAGAATGAATACCACAGCAGGGTTGACTTTTGTCTCGTTCTCTGAAGTAGATAAAAAGAGCAGCGTTGTGGGTTCTAGCATTAGTTGTACAGGATGTCTGCGCGAGTACGGAAGCACGCTCCCACGCTCAGTGTATTGAAGACGGCCCCACCCGAGTTAGTCCGAACCATTGTACGCGGTGCGGACCCTGACCTTGTACGCTGTCTGTGCGAGATCGGGTACAACCTGTTAAAAGGCAACGTACCACTGACTCCGGCTCAGAAGACCAAGTTGGCCAAGCATAAGACAGGTCTCCGAACCCTAGTCCACAAGCGGGTCCCTCAAACACAAAAGAAAAAGGTGTTACAGAAAGGCGGCTTTCTCGGGGCCATCTTAGCACCGTTGGCCGCTTCCGTGTTGGGTCCAGTATTGGGTGGACTCTTCGGCCGACAATGAACCACACGAAAAAAATGGTCCTCGTCGAACCACGGTTCCTGCAAAACCTCCAATCACCCTACCCTGTCCCACCTACGGTGAAGACCATAAACACCCTCGATGGAGAGATGCAGCAGATCTTACAGAGACCGGGGTTAAGCGACAGTGAGAAAGTACAACGGTACAATGAGACGCTTCAACGGTACATGACGTTCATGGACCAATACAAAAGCCTGTCTACCCCAGCAACAGCACCACCACCACCACCACGTGACAGACCGCCGACCTCAGCACCATTCCAACAGCCGGGTGAGGTAGCCCCCACAGCCCCACAGTGGGTGGAAGACGAAGTGCTGAAGAGTGTACCTGCATCGTTCAAGAAACAAGCTGGCCTGGTATTACAACGGATGAAACAGAATCCTAACATGACTTGGAATGATAAAGGCGAACTCCTGGTACAGAATCAGGTGGTCCCCGGCACCCACATGACGGATTTAGTGAATGATCTGATGCGTCAACGCAGATCGCACACAGATCTTCGAGGATGGGAGGTCTTCGCTCAAGGCTTGAAAGACATGCATGTACCACAGGAATTGGTGGGGAACCCCCAGCGCTGGGCCTTTATGCAATCACCGACTCGTGCACCACGACTCTCACCACAACCTTCTTGGGAAGCCGACTGGGAACCGGAGTCACCCCCCAAAACTCCACCACCACCACAACGGGCACCTTCTTTTCAAACCTTTAAAAAACCACCCTCGATCAGGACACCCCACATCTCCAGAGCCGTGACACGTAGCAAGTCAACGCGACGAACACGACGCCGGACACAACCGCCCAAGGCCTGGAACACCTAGTAAAACCAACAGCAGCAGCAGGACAGCTCAGTCGCCATGTTTTACCTGACCCTACCCAGTAACAGTTCGCTGGATGTGTTTCCTGACAACACCGTGGCCAAGTACGTCACCCAGTTACCACAACCGTTACATTTACCTGGACGCTGGGAATGCGGCCTCGTGGATATCCAATACCCTTACTCGTGGTACAACGTGCGAGCCAATGAAGTGTGGTACGAGGTGACCTACGAAGGCAAAAACACCCGACTCACCCTGCCCGAAGGCCAATACGATACCCCCAAAGAGTTCATGGGTGGGCTGTCAAGACTGATGCATTATAAGGCGCTACGGGGGGTGACGAATACTTCAAGACCCATCAAAGCCTATCCCTTCAAGAATCACGTGGACTTCGATTACAACGCACACAACGACAAGGCACAGCTTATCGTCTCCGGCAAGGCGAGTGTCGTACTGAGTGCTATCCTACAGCAAATGTTGGGTTTCGATCTAAAGACGTTCGCTGGTCCCACCGAACACCATGGCGAGATGCCGATGGATATGAAGTCGGGTATGTACGGACTCTACGTCTACTCGGACGTGGTGGACAACCACATCGTGGGCGATATCAACACACCTCTGTTACGGGTGGTCCCCATTAAAAAGACGTATGGAGGTCAAGTCACCCACAGTTTCACCCACATGCTCTACTTGCCCGTACGACAAACTGACATCAACACGATCACGGTGGATATAAGAGATGACACGGGACGACCGGTGGCATTCGAACGAGGAAAAGTGGTGCTGACACTTCATTTTCGACAAGCACGTGCTCCCCACTTTGCATAATGAAAGTACCTTACGAGTGCGATGCACGCAGCTATGCCGACTATTATGCCCAACAGGCCGGGGGTGGCTTTCCGGTCTTTAGCGGTGCACGCATGCAACGAGGACATGGACTGGGGAACATACTCGGCAGCATTGTGAAAACGTTCCTGCCCTTGGTGACGCGTGGGGTGAAAGCAATGGGCAAACAAGCGGTACGCAGTGGACTGCAAGTGGCCGGTGATGTCTTGGGGGGTACGGCACCCAAAGAATCCTTGAAACGGCGGGCCAAAGAAGCGGGAGGCGTCTTGGTGGCCAAAGCACAACGCACCGTAGGGAATAAAAAAGCTGCCCCACCGAGACCACGCACCAGTCGACGACCGACCCAGCGACGACGCACATCGAAGAAGACAAAGGATATCTTTTCTTAAAACATGTCCTTAATCCACGCCGAGTCCTGCCCCTCCACCAACAGTGAATTTGATTTGTGGACCGTGCCGCCCACACAGACCAGTGTCGAACAAGGATTATGGGTGGAGCATCTCCCGCTCTCCAGCATCAACGAAACCGGGCCCATCGAGTTCACCATCAGTAATGCGGATACGGCCTATGTGGATTTAGCCCATACCTACTTGTATGTGAAAGCCAAGGTGGTCAATGGAGCTGGCACCAGAATCGCTGACCAAGCAACGGTGGGCCCGACGAATCTCTGGCTGCACTCGATGTTTCAGCAGGTGGATATTTTTCTCAGCGACAAACTCATCAGTGACTCCACCAACACGTACCCCTATCGAGCCTACATCGAGACACTGTTGTCGTATGGCCGAGAGGCTAAAAAATCTCAGCTGACAACCGCTTTATTCTACAAGGACACGCCCGAGCACATGGACACGGCGGACAATGGGGGATATAACAAACGGAAGGCTTTCACTGCGAACAGTGCATCGGTGGATATGATGAGTCGACTGCATGCAGACATGTTCATGCAAGACCGGTACCTCTTGAACAAGATCCCCATCAAAGTCCGACTGATACGGGCGCCTCCGACCTTCGCCTTGATGGCCACTAACGTAGAGGGGCATGCAGCGGACTATAAGATTGTCATCCAAGACGCAGTCCTGTATGTCCGAAAAGTGAAACCGAATCCAGCCGTTCAATTGGGACACATGAAAGCCTTGGAAACAAAACCAGCCCAGTACCCTATCCGACGTGTACAAACCAAAGTGTTCTCTGTGCCTGCTGGAAATATGGGCGCCAACAAAGAAAACCTGTTCCTGGGGGAACTACCCAAGCGATTGATCCTGGCCTGTGTGGAAAATACCAGTTTCAGCGGAGCCTACCCAGAGAATCCGTTTGACTTTAAACATTTCGGCATCAATTTTGTGGCCCTGCATGTGGATGGACAACAGGTGCCAGCCACGGCCTTAACACCGAACTTTGGGCGGAGGAATTTCATTCGAGCCTATTAGAGCCTGTTTACAGCCACCGGTCAAATCAACCAGGACGAGGGGAATATGATCAGTCGGGAGGACTACGCGAACGGATACACGTTGTTCTGTTTCGATCTGACCCCCACCTTAGAGAACGACCATCAGCTGGCCCTCGCCAAGCAAGGCAACTTACGGTTGGAAATCCACTTTGCACGAGCCCTGGCGACAACCGTCAATGTGATCTGCTACGCCGAGTTTGACAACATCATTCAAGTGGACAAGGCGCGCAACGTCCTGTGTGACTTCTCCACCTAAAATGGATACAGACCAGATAACCACCGTGCTGGAGAATGACCCGGAGACACGTAGGGTCTTTCAAGGGGTGTTCGCCCGAGATGTGTTTCCATTAGACCGTATGTATCCTGCTGCTTACGTTCTCAACACGGACCCGATGGATCGACCTGGTGAACATTGGGTGGCCGTGTACTTGACAGAACAGCAGGGCGAATACTTTGACCCGTACCGCCTGCCACCCCTCCATCCCGATTTAACAGACTTCATGGATCAAGGCACAGAGACGTGGTGTTGGAACAGTCAAACGTTGCAAAGCCTGACCAGTGGCGTGTGCGGACAATATTGCTTGTTTTACCTGTACCATCGATGCCGGGAAGACCCTTATCTACCATCGTACAGATGTTTGACGAGTACCCCCAGGCCGAGGACCGCGATGTACTCGTCTATGACTGGGCCGCCCATCATTTCAATGTACAAGCCCCGTTCTGGGCTTAAGTTAATGACAAGCCCCTTGTTCTGGGCTTCAATGTACAAGCCCCTTGTTCTGGGCTTCAGTTAATTACAAGCCCCTTGTTCTGGGCTTCAGTTAATTACAAGCCCCTTGTTCTGGGCTTCAGTTAATTACAAGCCCCTTGTTCTGGGCTTGAGTTTTCACGTGGTTGTTCTCACGTTGTTGTTGTTCAATGAATAAAAAAAAATGAGATCTCACCAAAAAACCCTGTCTTGTGTGTTTTATTCCTAATGCATCAATGCCCAATGTGGAGATTCAGTCAAACTGAAATCAGTGGTGTAGGATGGGGCCAAAATGTAACCCATCAAGTTTAGAATGCAAGAGTACTATAGTAAAAATAGAGAGCCAATGAAATCAGCCCACAGACCAGTACGTGTTTTTGGTCTAGGTTTGGAGCGGGCATTTCATTGAGGTACGTGTATACGGTGAGTGAAAAGACTCGTCCAACACGTATAGATTATGTTGATGACTATAAGTTCTCGGTAACCCATCAAGGTTAGAATGCAAGAGCACTATAGTAAAAATAGAGAGCCAATGAAATCAGCCTACAGACCAAGTACGTGTTTTTGGTCTAGGTTTGGAGCGGGCATTTCATTGAGGTACGTGTATACGGTGAGTGAAGAGACTCGTCCAACACGTATAGATTATGACTATAAGTTCTATGAGCGTAATGCATGAAAGTGGCTTTGAACACCGTATTAGCCAATCAGTGACCTAGAATGGAGCCAAAGGTAACCCATCCATGTCCAGAAAAACATTACCCGGGTGTACAAGAACCCAGATGTAGGCGCGGACGTCAGCGAAAGCACACCGTGAGTACCCCAATTCGATTGGCTGATTGTTCGACCGCTGATTGGTTCTTTTTCTCGACCGCTGATTCGCTCTTTTTTCTCGACCGCTGATTGGTCCAAATGGACCTGCCCATCTTTTCCAGGTTCATTTAAAATCCCCTTTTTTGTGCTCAAGCTCTGACTATAGCGATGCCGCAACATTGTCTCATTGGACATTGGACCGTTTGACCTGGAGCTGACCCTTTGACCTTTTGACCCGCGTCCGCGCGGGCACTGCCGGGGATGACGCGTGATGACGCGCGCGCGCGCTGCGTGCTGGGGCGGGCCAGGCCAGTGGAAAACACCCCGGCGGTTGAACATTGGAACTCTTGTGGGTTTGGAGGATGAACATACGGACGTCTAAGGGGAAAAATTGGAACTCTTCTATGTTTGGAGGTAGTTTTTAGTGAAAACCCGGAAGTGACGTCACAACCCACGTGACCTGCGTATATACTCCTGTAAAATAGAGCCGATTTTATTTCTTTGGAGGGGCAAGGTCAATAGGAATTGCGCTTTTTATACTACTAAACTGTGCAGTAGATTACATCTTACATAGGCCTTAAGGCCGTGATATGCATATGAAGTATTCTGGGGCATGGTCAATACTTCCCAATTTTCCCTTCGTCTACTACTCGCCGATTTTTTATTTTATTTTTTTTTTTTATTATTATTATTATTATTATTTATTTATTATTTTTTATCCAACCCAAAGATAATATATGCCACCCTACGCTACGTAACTGTTGCTAAAACCATATAAGGGGGTTCCCGGTAAATTTGAACAAATGATGACGTCATGACCGAAATATCAACAACGCAGTTTCCATCGAGGCCGTGTCTTGGCCAAAACCGATAATGTCGGTGTGAATTTCAATGGATGTAGGCGAAATAAACGTAAGCTATCCTTCTATCACACACACAAACTCATGTTGGCCGCTCTCAAATTTTCGTACAGGCCTTATTGCGAGAACTTGTGCGAGACGTGTGCACGAAAACTACGTGCGAAATCAGGCCTATTTTCTCATCGCATGGGCGGGAACAACTGCCGATCTAAGGAAAAATATTACCTCAAAGGCAGCAACCGAATTAGCAATGTAAGCCTGAACAATTATATTTTCATCCCTTGAAGACTGTCGAATTATCCACACCACCCCAAATTTATAAGCCGATATTCTATTCTGTGAAAGCTGGATGTGATGAAAACGCACTGAGTCACACGTGCACTCGCAACAATTCGCAACAGTGTAATGAAATGTGTTCATTATTTAGGCGCTCATTTTCTACGACCTATACAGCCAACGTGGTTTATTAATATGCACACACATATTTTTTCTTATAGTTCATTGGCTGAACACCCTCTGTTTTACCACACCTACCCCACGTGGGTGTATGGGAGGGAGAAATTCATCTACCGTCACACCCCAGAAACAGAAAACCGCTGGGGTGTCGACACCATGACACCAGGAAGAGCCAGGAAATATGTGTGTGTGTGCCGTTGGCCGAAATCATTAGCTTGATAGTTTAGTGCGTTCATTTCATTCATGTGGTAAACTGAAGACCGGATTTATACCGATGGAAATATCTGTGAATTTCGAAAAAATCCGTGACAAGCCAAGAAACAGAAAACCGCTGGGATGTCGACACCAAACCAGGGAGCATGTGTGTGCCGCTGACCAAAATCATTAGCTTCATAGTTTAGTGCGTTCATTTCATCCATGTGGTATACTGAACACCGGATTTACCGATGGAAATATCTGTGAATTTCGAAAAAATATATATGGAATGAGATTCGTGGTGATACCCATATTTTTTTAGGATACGAATGCATCGTGATGAAGGCTTCATGATGTGTTATACCCACCTAGGAAAAAAAACAGCCCCCAGATATGCATCAAACGCCCGGGAGTATGGAATATAGGTATACATCTGGACTAAACTCTTTTATCAGGTAAGCTAGACTTTATTACTATACTTGCGTTGAAACCCATGCAGACAACCTATTCAAATTTCAATGCATTGGCAACATAGCGTCGCACGAAATATACGCACCCCTGTTGACCAGGATTTTTTTATACTCCCACAACAACAGACAATTTGAAGACAATTTTCTAGCGGGGTGTTTTCTTGAACATAATTGCTGTAATATACTCTTCTTTCTGTGGACGCTAAATATAGGGGAGAAAATGGCAACATTGTGACCAAACCATAACAGTTGACAGCTGTAAAAATAGATACCGTGGCATTAAATGAGAGAGAACATTTCAATCTGCCAATTTTCGAGATGAAAATTTTTTCTTGACGAAATAGAAATGAACGCGAATCTATATTCTACAAAACATTTTTTCTTGACGAAATAGAAATGAACGCGAATCTATATTCTACAAAACACTAGAAAATATTACCGTAGGTGAATTTTTTTAGACTCATTTTAGACTGTTTTGTGCTTTCATCGAAAGTGAAAACACATCTCGAAAAGTGTGTAGCAGTGTCGATATAAATCTTCAACCTAGATGTAAAAATAGATACCGTGGCATAAATTAGAGAGAGCATTTCAGTACACCTCAAAAAAATGAAACCTGGACGGGTATCCTTCATCTCGAGGGGTCGCAAGTTCGATTCTTGCTTTCATTATGTGAGTATGTGTTGGACATGTGATCTTTAAATTTTATTATCACCAGACTAGCTTGAATGTTTTATGAACGCTAAATGTAGGATCGCATCACCGCGGATGAATACATCTTTCACAGCCGCCATCTTAAACCCACCACCCACCAATCCACCACCACCACAGCCGCCATCTTAAACCCACCACCCACCCATCCACCACCACCACAGCCGCCACCTTAAACCCACCACCCACCCACCCACCACCACCACAGCCCCCATCTTAAACCCACCACCCACCCATCCACCACCACCACAGCCGCCATCTTAAACCCACCACCCACCCATCCACCACCACCACAGCCGCCATCTTAAACCCACCACCCACCCATCCACCACCACCACACATGACCCCATGTGACACAATACTCGCTTCTGATTGGCTGGCGCGTGTGACCTCCACGTGTCCTCCACAAAATATGCAAATTTCTGAGGTCAAGTGACATCGTTTTACTCTTTGTATTCGGACCATTTTATCTAGGGACTACTTTTTCTCCGCGGAAGGTTTTTCCCGCGACCGAATCACCGCCAGACATGACCGCATCACCGCGGATGAATACATCTTTCACAGCCGCCATCTTAAACCCACCACCCACCCATCCACCACCACAGCCGCCATCTTAAACCCACCACCCACCCATCCACCACCACAGCCGCCATCTTAAACCCACCACCCACCCATCCACCACCACACATGACCCCATGTGACACAATACTCGCTTCTGATTGGCTGGCGCGTGTGACCTCCACGTGTCCTCCACAAAATATGCAAATTTCTGAGGTCAAGGGACCTCGTTTTACTCTTTGTATACTACTCATAATCAAACCGTAAACATACGGACGATGTTTTCCCCCATTTTGTTTTCTTTCTTTTGGAAATGCCACGCGAGGCATTCATGTGGCTATATTCTATTGAGGGTCATTCGTTGTTTTCTATCCACTTAGGTTAAAAGGAAGTAAATTCCAATAAACCCTATGTTCGTGGTCCCAGATTTTCCCACATTACGTAGCTGTTTTGTCTTTGGATATATGTCCAACTCTGTGTGCATATCTATGATGTTCCGATATATTTGCGAAAAAAATGTGCCCTTGGCGACCTTGTTTTCTGTACTGGATACAATAAAGCAAAGATGACCACGTTTCCAGTCCAGACAGCAGAAAGCGCCCAGCTTGAGTTGATTGCAGAGTGGTTTGGCACCGCTCACGGTTGGAAGCGAAATCAGTACGGTATTTAGTTTGATTATCCATTCGCCTTTCTCCAGTGCGTGTGTCTAACAAGGTCACTGGTAGTGGTACAACAATAATAACACATTGAACATTCAGACGGCTTTTCTCTTGCGTGTATCCTCGTGTGTCTCGCAAGATCACTGTTTTTGGTGTATCTGTAATCAAAAAATGAACATCCATACGGCTTTTCTCAAGTGTGTGTCCTAGAGTGTATAAAAAGGAGACTGCAAACCTATAATCACACATAGAGCATCCCAGTCCCACCATGCAGCTCCGCTCAGTAGGTCTGAATGAGTGAGTGAGCGAGTGAATATAATCTAACGTCGCTTTCATCCATATTTCAGCTATATCACGACGAACCAACTAAGCACCATCCAGCCAAGTTGCGTTCCTGCTACTTCAAAGAATAAATCTTTGAAGCAGCATGGAACCAGACACCCTCAATCCGCCCAATAAAACACTGAGGACAGCACACAAGACGCTTACATGGTCGAATAAAGGCAAGTGATATTACAGTGCTAGACATCACATTATCAAGTTCCTGTTGCTTCTCAGCAAAATGCATTGAGGCAACAGGAACCCGTGCCCACCCAACCACCCACAGGGTCAGAAGGAAAGCCTATGGGGGTCATGTCCAGTGATTCCCAAGTTATAAATAGCAAACCAATCAAGACAAAGTTCACAATGGGCTCGGTTTACTCACGATCGGACTCGAAACCGACCGACTGAAAGAGTTCGGGAAATTTGAATGCAGACACATAGCATTAAAGGTAATTTATTAATGACGATAAGTGCGGATTTATCAGTGGAATTTCTATGCAGATAACGACTGTGTTAATTACTGGAGTCCATTAATGAAATACATTTTGTAATCAATTTATGCATGATATTAAATGTAGCAACAATGCAGTTAGCTAAAGTGCTAATGCAGTGAACTTTTTATTAAACTATTTTATTCTCCATGCTTCCATGTTTGATTTGTTATATCCAAAAGGAAAATCAGACAAGGACAGGTTCTTATTTCAAATTGAAAAGCGAACGTGTTCAATGGCTTTGTTTACAAAATTATATATGCATGACGTCATAGGTATGACCATCGTCAGCTTGAGTCTCCCCTCAACATGGTGGACAATGTTGGAGGGAGGCAAGCCCGTCCACATGGATAATATACAATTTTGTTTAATAAACATTTTGAATGTAATATTCGTCGGGAAATTACGCATGACAACGGAAACTGTTTATTATTAGGCACGAGTGTGACCTGTCTGGTGTGCGTGCGCTCTGTGCCTACCCTTCGTCTGCCCCGCGACCGCGACCGAGCGAACCGAGAGCCCCTCTGCAACTAGGCGCAATTGAATTCGTTGTCATAGGAAGGACTGCAAATTCCACTGAGCAGTTTCCTTAATATTACTTATTCTGGCCAAATTGATTACATACATGTAGAATCTGGAGTCCACGTAAATTTGTTTTGTACCATATTTATAAAAAAAATATCTGCCAGTGTCCGCATTTTGTTCGCCTGCATAGATGCATAATGCTATAGGCCATATAATATTGTGTCACTTACAATTACACGGACATTTTTCTTCTGTGAGTATACCCGCAAAATTAGTTTGACTTTTTGCCAGTGTGCGTTCTCTTATTATAGCATGGTCACTGTTCTGATTACATTGATAATCATCTATTCCGCGTCCATACCTCCAGTTTGTGTTCTCATATGTTCAACAAGGCTACTGTTACATGTACATGTATAATCACCCATGAATCATTCATACGGCTGTTCTCCAGTGTGTGTTCTCATGTGTGCATCAAGCCGGCTCCTTTTGGTACACCCATACTCACACGATAAGCATCTATATGGCTTTTCACCAGTGTGCGTGTTCATGTGTTTAAATAGGTCACTGTTCTCGTTACATTTATAATCACACAATGAGCATCCATACTGTTTTTCTCCAGTGTGTTTTCTCCGGTGTCTGGCAAGGGCACTACTATTGGAACATCTATAATCACACATAGCGCATTCGTACGGCTTTTCTCCAGTGTGTGTTCTCGTGTGTATAACGAGGCCAGTGTTTGTGTTACATCTAAAATCACAAATTGAGCATTTATAAGGTTTTTCACCAGTGTGTGTTCTCAGGTGTTTAGAAAGGTGGCTCATGTCTCTACATTTATAACCACACTTTGAACATAGAAATGGCTTTTCTCCAGTGTGTGTTTTCATGTGTGTAGCAAGCCCACTCCTTTTGGTACACCTACAATCACAAATGGAGCATCCAAATGGCGTTTCCCCAGGGTGTTTACTACTCAAGTGTGTATCAAGTCGGCTCATATTGGTACATCCATAATCGCACATTGAGCATCTATACGTCATTTCTCCAGTGTGTGTTTTCATGTGTTTAACAACATAACTCTTTCTGTTACATCTATAGTCGCATATCGAACATCTATACGGCTTTTCTCCAGTGTGTGTTTTCATGTGTTCTTCAAGCCGGCTCCTTTTGGTACATCTATAATCACAGATAGAGCATCCATAAGGCTTTTCCATAGTGTGTGTACTCATGTGTGTATCAAGCCGGCTCATTCTGGTACTTCTATAATCACACATGGAGCATCTATAAGAATTTTCTCCAGTGTGTGTTTTCATGTGTTTAACAAGTTGACTGTTCTGATTACATCTATAATCGCACATGAAGCATCCATATCTCTTTTCTACGGTGTGTGTTCTCATGTGTTTAACAAGGTCACTGTTCTGATTACATATATAATTGCAACATGAGCATCCAAACGGCTTCTCTCCAGTGTGGGTTTTCATATGCCGCACAAGGTGACTGATATCGCCACTTCTGTAATCACACACTGAACAGCCATACGGTTTTTCTCCAGTGTGTGTCCTCGTGTGTCTAACAATGCCACAATTGCTCGAACATCTGTAATCGCACAAAAAGCATTTATACGTTTTTTCTTCGGTGTGTGTTCTCGTGTGTGTAACAAGGTCGCTGTTTCTGTTACATCTATAATCACACATTGAACACTGATATGGCTTTTCTTCATTGTTTGTTCTCATATGTGTAGCCCTGTCAGATGCTGTACGTCCATCCCTCTGACCATCCCCCTTCATCACCACATTTCTCATCGGGATTGTTTGTCGCTGATACAGAGTCACGGGGTAGGGGTGATTGTTTATATCGTGCCTTGTTGACGGGTAATGTATCTTGGTAAAATTGAGACCATCCTGAAAGATAATAAACCCCAGCTTGAATGATTAACAACTGAGAAAATAGCCTATTCATAGATTTAGTGACATTAAAATATGTTTACATTATTCTTAGCTTCATTGAAAGCACATACCAGAAACACCTCTTAACAAATTAGTAAGAAATCTTTGGCATGACGATATTGAGTAAACTGATATGCCAAGCAATATATAGTTCTATCATGTTCAGAAATGAATTGAAACTGAACACAATAATTCACCCCGTGTTATCGAAAAACATATTCGATAATCTAGCACCTTCCTATGTCATGCACCCATGTATAGCTGCACCGTATAACCACCTTGGTTGCTGTGACTAACTTGACTTGATGTTTATGGACTGCCGTGTACTCACCGTCTTCGATATGCCGATGCCCTGGGTTGATATTTCTCGCAATGTCACTGATGCGCATGGAAGAGACTCGTCAAACTGAATGCTTGGTAGTTCGCAGTTGGTGACTAACGGTACAGCAAGCGTGTTCTCATATTCGGCCGGTTCTTGCTTAACCCCTGGCAGCATCCATCGAGTCAATACAGAATCAGGTGTTTTACATTCTAGCTGATGTATCTGTAACCCTGGCGTCTTCTCCAGATTCGGAGATCTGTGATTTATAGTGGTCAATGTCGCCTTGCCTGGAATCACAGACGGTGATTCGTGTTCAACAGTGGACACTGTTGCCTTGTCCGGACTCTCCATCGAAGATTCGTGTTTTACAGTGGTCAATTTGTATTGTCCATACTCACAGTTGAAGTTTCGTGTTTCACAATGGATAATATATGGACAGTCCACTCCGGCTTTGCTTCCGTCGTCTTATGAATTGGTATTTCTGACAATACAGATAAATCCATCTTATACATGATCGAATATTTTAATATATATTTCAGTGTCTGTTTCAACTAAAGACACACATCGAGATAACCAAAGATATCCTGACATGAAAGAAGATAGAAATTTGTTCATTATTCCGTGGTCATTCCTGTCCTGAAATATCGCATTAGTCATTGGAGTAAGATTCACAAGTTAACAACAATGTACGTTATGTTCTTTGAAATACGATACGATTAGTTTTGCATTTTGTTGCATCAGAACAAACCGAATGATACCGGTACTGAATTTCAGATCGCTGCGTATCTTCGGTGGGACTTTTTCTATACTGCGCGCGAACAAAGACCCGGCGCCAAGCCATTCGCCAGCCGTAGTGGTTGAAAAATGCTGGACGGCTTATATTTTCCGAAGTTGTTAGTCAAAAACAATAAAATACTTCGATTCTGTATGATCTTGATATTCGGCTCTTGTTTATCAGACACTGTCCAGTTTTAGCTTCCGTTTTGAAATCGGCTCTGCGTGCAACAACAACAGGTGGTTTCTGTTAACGTGTAAGTTTCGGTCTCCCGTGAAGCTAAAATTGGAAAGTTTCTGATGAAGAAGACCAGAATATGAAGGTAATATAATACAGACTCGAATTATTTTATTGTTTGTGATAAACGGCTTCGGGAAGTATTAGCCATCCAGCATTTCTTCAAGATACATCTAACTACGGCTGTTGAATGGCTTGGCGTCGGGCCGTGTTCGCACGCAGTATAGAAAAGGGCCCGGACGGAGCTAATCGCTGGGACTTGTAGTTCGAACTCCCATAACCCCTCAGCCACACGACTGCTAGTGTCTCGATTTCGGCTGATTATGCTTCACAACGGCGTTGCGCAATCTCATACTAGTAAAAATTAAATAAAAAGCGGGCACAGTTCCTATCATGATGGACCCCACTCTGCCCAGCCAGTACAGCACCCGGACATTTTTTCCTGAAGCCAAGACGGAATTAGTTCGGCTGACATGGGCTTACTAAGTGATTTGTTAAGGACGATTAATATCGAAAAATCTGATTACTCAATATTTTGCCATCCCTTGTCAGTAGTTTGGCGACTTCTTCCGAATGGCTTGGATTATGGTCATGAAAAGTCGCCCTATTGTCATTCTCTACACGAGGAAGGTATTGAAAGAAGAGTAATGAAAATAATAATAAATAATAATAAATAATAAAACAAAATAAAAAAATAAAATCATATTTCCATTTATTTTGTTCATAATATTAGCCAACGGGAATGTCAATCGGACTTCACCCAGTTAATTCCAAATGTCGCGTCAAAATGATCTACAAATGAGAAACAATACTTACTGCACCACTATTATTCCCATGTAGCATCTATTAATTTCTCATTTCATATTTCTATATTTTTCAAGTGAATTTGAGTTGATATTGGGCTAACAGAACCCCCCCCCCCGTGTATTGTTTGACACCTGTAGCTTAATTTGACACTGGATTTGGGGTTCTTATACTCAACTCTATTACACCCGATTGACATTCCCATCGACTAAGATTGCGTACGAAATAAATGTAAATATGATTTTGTTTTTCTCATTTTTCTTCTTCCAATAAGCATTTTCGCGGTTACAAGAATCGGGGGTGATGACGGCCCTTTTTCTACGCTATAAAGAGATCATTTATCTCTCAAAATATGCAAGACTGAAAAATTGACATGCTTCTTAGTTTATTTTACGTTGATTTCTCGAGTTTCATAACAATTTACCCAGTAGGTTTAGTAAAATCACCAGCAGATCAGTCCGTGCACTGGGCTTCTTGTGTTAATCTAGCGGCACAGGAAGTGAAAGTATCACCGTTCCGATCCCAGAATGCAGTGCGTCTAACACGGTGTTGTTGTTGTAAATTTATAATCGCGAAAAGGGGTATATCTTCCATATGTCGAGATTGATGAGTGGGTGAATTTTCATGGCCCTGTTTCAAGCCACTGGGGAGAAATCGGCAAAGACTGACGAGGGGTGGGGAAATTTGATTAATCAGATTTTCAGTAAATAAGCCACTCCCCCCCCCAACTTCGTGAAATTCAAATGTTCAAGTAAATTAATAGTAGCACCTTGCAAGCTGACGTCTTAACGACTCTGATACAACTCAACTGATGTTGTGGAAAATCAAGCTACAAACAAGATAAACGACTTACAATTCCGCTGTGGCTCACAATTTTACAGAAAAAAAGAGAGAAGAATGTGACGCGCGCGTTAAACACAACCTGGTCATGAAATATTTGACCTGTTACGGTACTTCATGTGAACCGGACTCGATTAATGTACAACAAAAACGTCATAATAACATTTGAATGCCTAACTTAGGTAGTGCTACTAATAAAGGGTGAGCATTCATAGTGTGAACTTTCAGAAATCGTTTGACCAAGAACGAGTCGTACTTGGTCCGAGCTTCAGCCTTACGACGGATAATTTCTGACATATTGTCTGGCTGAGATCAGAGTTCTCTCTCATATAAAGAACGCAAAGTCAGACCACAAGACCACGGGGTCGCGCGACCTCATCCCAGTAAAACTTATATAAAAAGAAATAGTAATCGACCGTTCAATAACTCTTGACTCGCATATATATATCAGAAGTGGATGAAACTAGAAGTGGCCAACGATTAAATGGCCACCGTCAGCCTTCCTACAACGCTTCATGTGACGTAAGATATAAAATCTGCGCAATACAATCTCCAAAATTTCCACTTTGCGCCGGTTGGTTTGCAGTCGTTATTAGTCGGCAATTGTCGGCAGCTGGTTCGGTTGAATTTGAACAGAGGGGTCATGGGAATTATCTGGCGCAAGCAGTCTGGCCGTGCGCTACGATACGGTGACCCAGAAAGCCGTCTGTGCTGACAACGGGATCAACATTTATTTCGTTAGAAACGGAGCAGTTGTACTTTCGACTCCTGTTGTCGGGTCCCTTTTGTCTTCTTTTACACTTTAATTCGATATCGTACATGGACACAAAAAATCGTATATTAAATTACAATCGAGTATGGTTTTAATTTATTTATTCTGGGGACCCAGATACTGCTCTGGGAGATAATACGGGAAGGTAATTTATTTGCATTTCTGCTAAACTGATGGCACTCCTATCGGGTGGGCATGATATTACCATATACATATATATATTTGTTTCTCTTTTATTGTGCATCTAAAATCCCCAACTCCATAACCTATCATGTTCCTCCAAACTATAGACATTTGGTGATTTGAATGGCCTTATGTTTATACAATATATAGATCAACAACAAGTTTGAACGAGGTCGAATTCAAAGGAATGTTCTGACCCACTCGTCATAAGCCTCAATTTTTTGCTGTAAGCATGGGAGGTCATTATATCATGTAACCAACTCTGGCGACCAATGAACATTCCATTTTCTTTACAACCGAAGTTCAAAATTCTACACAAACATTACGTGATACGCAGGCGTGCCTTATAAGAACTATCATGAATTATACTAACGCGCCACAAAGGATGCCTTAGAAGCATGCCCCATTATATGTAACGGCTAGACCCAGAGAGAAAACAAAAGGGGAAAGCTATTGCGCTCGTGACGATGAGTTCATTCACTTCGGTTTCCCCAGTTCTTTTTTCTTGCTCAATTAAATAAATGTATCAACTTAGGTTACATTTCGCTGAATAAATATTATTGATGACGGGAGGTTTGCACCAAAAGTGTGAGAAGAACGAATATCCATAGAATGCCGCATCTGACAATTCAGCTGGGTGCTTATTTGCATATGAATAGACTTCCTGGATAAATATAGAGGGATATATTAATTAATTATTATTGTTACCAGTGCTGGTAACTAACAGTCAACATATATTTTGTTCCTTGGAAGTACAAATAAATCGCCAAAATTTAACATAGGCGAGCCGTGAATTTGATGATTTTCATTGATATGCAGGGTCACGACCTCTCACAAAAATCCCATGATTCATTGCGCCATCTTCGCCGGTTCGACTCCGGACGCTGGAGTTGCATTCGCGGCTGCTTGAGTCGTAGCCTGACATTCCAAAATGTTCTCCCCTGGAAGTTCGCCCTTTCCCGCTAGGGGGCAATGTTTTCAACTGGATGCGCTAAAACGGGTAACATGCCGTCGATGACACTGAATACATCCTTGGACACTTCTAGTTTCATCCACTTCTGCATATATTTATTAATGAATAAATATCTGTCAGCTCAGATTTAACCAGATTCGGTCCGTTCTTCATCTGTTACAGTGTTAATGTTCATTTCATTTGCTTCAACGAAGCCACAACGGATCAAGTTTTCCGTTTGGAACGAGGTAGAGGTTAAAAGCGCTAAAACCTGTGTAGAATACGACGGATCTTGTTGACAAGGAAGGGAAATTATTCATTAATAAATATATGTGAGTTAAGTGTTGTAGAACGGCCGAATATTTTGCTTAAATATTATTTACTGGGATGAGGTCACACAACCCCGTGGTCACTCTCATTTTGTGTGTGTGTGTGTGGGTGGGTGTTTTTTGTGTTTTTGTTTTTCCCTAGCCAGACAATCTCTCAGAAATTATCTGTCGTCTGACCCAGTCAGACAATCTGTCAGAAAATATCCATCGTGCGGCTGAAGGGTCATAGGCAGATCGGACTAAAGTCGTACCGTACTGGTATTACTGAGCCCGTTTACTGCTATCGGGTTACTTATGTTTGTTGACCATGCAACCTCAGACCGAACCTCCGTTAGAAACCCGTATTACCCAGGCTACATAATTTGTTGTTTTTTTATTAATTGATATATTTCTCGTCCTGCCCCTTAATTTCGAGGTAGGCCCTATTCATTGATTGTACTTGTTCGGCACCTTGCAAGCCGGCGTCTTAAAGGCTCTCATATAACCGATATTGTGGAAAATCAGGTTACAAACGATATCGATGTAAGCTTTGACACAGCATTATTTGGGAACGAGTCTGGTGCAAAATACAGATTTGAAGATCTTGGTGATGTTGGTCGGGAGTTAGCGGTCAGGTGAGCAAACACGAGTAAGTTGATGTGATTGGTCGGCAGGTAGTGGTCACGTGAGCAAACACGAGTAAGTTGGTGTGATTGCTCGGCGGTTAGCGGTAACGCCAGCAAACACAAGTTGATGTGATGTATTGTTGTCTTTGTATATCAAACCGTCTAGAATTCGTTTATGTGAAGCATATAAAATGGAAAACGGTTCCATGTTGTTGTACGCATCGCAGTTACTCTCCCTGATAATATGCAAGGCATGTGAATGCCCCGAATTCCAGTCTCCAGTACCAATCAAATGCGACCATTTCAGACACACCCTAATATACACAGGTAAGTCCGGATCCAGCATGGTTTCTGTCAGTTATGAATTCTCTAATTGAATGATTAATCCAGCTTGTATTGATAAGTGTATTTCCGTGACAATTTTGGTGTTCGCCACCATTATAAGTCATTTTGCACAAATTACAAATTCAAATTTAACAATTTCCCGAATAATTCTAGGCCGATAGGGGACTCATCCCCTCTGAAGCCCTTCCCCTCCCCACGACCTCAGACTTATAAACTTGAATCCTCGGCATACCGTACCATGAATTCTCATTAGCGGAGGTTTCAGTATGGTTTGCATGCAGTTTCTCTGTATGCTCCACCAATTTTTAAGCATTAATATAATCGACTATAATTTGTTTCACCTACTATATCTTGTATATTTGACCAAATAGAGTATTTTATCACATTTCAGAGTAAATTGTAGGGTTTTGATTGGTTAATTACCATAGTGCATTATAAGTTATACCAGTGTCTTGCGTTGGTATACAGGCATTAATCTTCGAGATGAAATCGGGCGAAGATGCTCGAAGCGGGGAAATTTAACCGTTGATTTGAGAGAGGATTATGCACCGCAGCGCCATATACGAGCCGGGATTTGTGGTATGAAGTGTAACAGAAAACCAGAACACCGCCATGTATGAATAAATTGCGTTTATTTGTTCTCAATCGAGCCTCTGAAATCCGGTAATTTCTAGCGGAAAAGTGCATTTCAAGTTTACCTACCTTGATTTATCTGAAGTGTGAGATGGGTATATATATGCAATCTGGTAGAATCTCGTCCCTGTGATTCTGACGTTCCTGTTTATGTGGCATATAAAGTTTTGGATGATAATTTATTTCTTTTCTTCATCGGCAAACACGCAATTTATCTCGCACAACTTATTCCATTGGCGGAACTCGCCCATACAAACTCGCGCAGACAAATTCGCCTGAAACAGGCTTTGTCTGCAGGTGTTGCACGCGCGTCCTTGGCTGCGTTGGTATACGAGAATTCTGAATTGGTATACCAACGGTGGATAACGAAGACTTGCAATACGGTCTAATGCACTATGGTAATTAACCAATCAAAACCCTACAATTTACTCTGAAATGTGATAATAGACCGTATTGCAATTCTTTGTTAGCCACCGTTGGTATACCAATTCAGAAATCTCGTATACCGATGCTGTCAAGGACGCGCGTGCCCAAAAACCAACGCAGTCAAGGACGCGCGTGCAACACCTGAAGACAAAGCCTGTTTTAGGCGAATTTGTCTGCGCGAGTTTGTATGGGCGAGGTCCGGGAACAAGTTGTGCGAGGCAAATTGCGTATTTGCGGATGAAGATAGGAAATAAATTATCATTCAAAGCTTTATATGCCACATAAACAGGAACGTCGGAGTTTCAGCTAAGTATTTCATCCAGTTTATTGTTCATCGCGGAACAGATGAAAAAGAGATCGAATCTGCCTGTCCGACTCACGATGTCTTACGTTGTTCAACGTTGAGTTGTATGCCTGTTTTTCTTTCGAGTTGTTGATATATGTTAAACAAACCAGGAAAATAGCTATTCAATGAGATAAATTCGTTATACCAGTGTCTTGCGTTGGTATACAGGGTGATATTTCGTCTCGAAGATAAATATTTCCACTCGCCCTTCGGGCTCGTGAAAATATTTATCTTCTCGACGAAATATCACCCTGTATACCAACGCAAGACACTGGTATAACTTATAATATCGAGAGATGTGTACTTTGGTCGAATAACCTGGTAAAGATTTTGTCTAAAGCTTGTCCCTCGAAATCAGCATTATAATAAGTGGAAAGTGTACTTTGAACCGCGTAGCCTACCATAAGAAAAATACAACACGGTCACTGCCATGAGTGAACTTTTATTGTTTAGTATCCAAAAGCCTATGCTGAATTATTCTCGAAATGTACGGTATGTGATAACAGGCAACTGGCGACAGCTTCATAGACTTTGACCCGGTGACCTGAAAATATGGACCAATCTCCAATAGGCTTCACATAAATCAGTAGCAAACATCCAAGAAACAACCACGCACACGAATAATGTCACTCACAAAAATGAATACTAATTTCTTCAATTGTGTTCCCTTATTTCCAACCCTCGTTAACGAATGTTGACCGTCCGGTTTTCTAGCAGGGGCAGAAGACTGGAGGTCATATCAGTAGTATACAAAGAGCAAAACCATGTCTCTTGACCTCAGAAATTTGCATATGACCTCTGTGACGTCACGCGACAGCCAATCAGAAGCGCGTATTGTGTCACATGGGGTGTGGTGGATGGATGGGTGGTGGGTTTAAGATGGCGGCCGGTGTGAGTGAGTGCAAGTGTGGTGGATGGGTGGTGGGTTTAAGATGGCGGCTGTGGTGGATGGGTGGTGGGTTTAAGATGGCGGCCGGTGTGAGTGAGTGCAAGTGTGGTGGATGGGTGGGTGGTGGGTTTAAGATGGCGGCTGTGGTGGATGGGTGGGTGGTGGGTTTAAGATGGCGGCCGGTGTGAGTGAGTGCAAGTGTGGTGGATGGGTGGTGGGTTTAAGATGGCGGCTGTGGTGGATGGGTGGATGGTGGGTTTAAGATGGCGGCCGGTGTGAGTGAGTGCAAGATGGTGGTGGATGGGTGGGTGGTGGGTTTAAGATGGCGGCTTGTAGAAAAACGTATAAAAGGAGGCGATTTTTAGGGGAGAGGAGTATTCATTGCACTACCTACCTGACTCACGTGACCAGCCTGCCTGCCTGCCTGCCTGCTTGCCTGCCTGCTTGCCTACCCGCTTGTATGAGACGAAAGCATGAGACGTGGAGAAGATTTTCCCTGGGACCCAGCAGCACCTCCGGTTGAAGTCTTGCCTGAAGACGAGCGTGTCATTTATCGACGTCACTGGGCTACCATACGCCATTGTTTTCACCGTGACCGTCGTCTATTGGACTTGTATAACTATCGACTGCAGGACCTCACGTATTTGTCTACCTATGCCGAGACGTTCACGGTGACGGATGCGATTTCTCTGGAGCCACTCATCGACCAATTGACTACGTTGGATCCATTGGAATGGGCCCGGTTGCAACGCCCCAATACCCAATGGCTTGTGGAAATGGTGACCACCGTCACATTTTTCGTCACGAAAATGAGAGATCATCCTATCGGTGCTCCTGTACTACTACCCCCGTGGTTGCTTCATCGACACGGCCTGTATGCATTAACAGCAGGGCAATATGGGCCCTACAAAGACCGGAAATGTCTGTTTCGGTGTTTGGCCGTGCATCTGGACGAGTGTAACCCCAATCGTTGTGACAGAGTGGCCAATGACTATTGGGAACAGTATTTACAGCAGCAAGACTTGGATAAGCGGCACTTCCGTGGAGTTCCGTTCAAGAATTTGGATGACGTGGAAACACTGTTCAACATCAATACCTTTGTATACCGATTACGATGCGAGGAGGAGGATACATTTGTGGCTGAATTGGTTCGTCGTTCAACAGAACGGTATGCTGCTACGATGAAAGTCAATGTGTTCGACGACAATGGCGTGAGTCATTTTTCGCTGATCTACAATATGAGCCAGTACGCTCAGTCTTTCAGTTGTACCCAATGCCATCGGGTGTTTCACCGCTCCTCCAACTTACATCGCCACGAGAAAATCTGTGACAACAGTGTCAAGCGAGTATATCCGGGTGGTGTGTATCATAATGCGCCTACTATTTTCCAGGAACTGGCCGATGAGGGTGTGATCATACCGGAGATGGATCGTTATTTTCCCTACCGGGCGTGTTACGATTTTGAGGCCCTGTTGGAGCCCATGGACATGTTTTCAGCGAAAACGCAGTGGACGCAGCGCCATATTCCTCTGAGTGTCAGTATTTCCAGCAACGTCCCTGGCTATGACGCTGCACCGGTATGTTTCGTGTCCACGGGGGATTCCCATGAGTTGATCATCCGCATGATGGAGTATTTAGAGGAAGTCAGTGCGGCTAGTACAGAACTATTGGTGTCCAAGTTCCAGCACGTACTGGACCAGCTGGACGATCGGATTCCTATACCGGGTGTAGCGTTTAGTGACGATGAAGAGTCCGAGTCCGAGTCGGAGCCCGAGTCGCAGCCCCTGCAGTCGCAGGATGTGCCTTTACCGAAACCGTATGCGGAGAAATTGAAAGTGCGCTTCCTACGATATCTAGGCCAGTTACCGGTGCTAGGTTTCAATTCGGGACGCTATGATTTGAACATGGTGAAGGAATTTCTTTACCCCTACTTGGCCCAGTCGAATACCCTCAAGTCCGTGATCAAGAAGATCAATAATCATATGGCCCTCACTACCACATCACTGCATTTCTTGGATGTACGGAACTACTTAGCTCCTAATTGTAGCTATGATCAGTGGGTCAAGGCATATAACTGTGCACAAACCAAAGGCAGGTTCCCTTACACGTATATATCAACGCTCGATCGTTTGCAGGAAACACAGTTGCCACCCCGGCACGCCTTCTTTGATGATTTGAAGCAAGTGGAATGTCCGGAAGACACGTACCGGGAACTACAGCAGGTACGGAACGATCAACATATGCACCCCTTGCGAGATTTCCTGATATGGTATAATAACCTAGATGTGGTTCCTTTCCTGGAAGCGGCCGAGAAAATGGTGCAACTCTTTCATCGCCAAATGCACGTCGACATCTTCAAGGAGTGCTTGAGTTTACCGGGTCTGGCGCTTCGCCATCTTTTTCAAGAGTGTGCTACGTACTTCTCGCTGATACAGCAAAAAGATGCAGACATGCATGATTGTCTAAAGCAGAACATTGTCGGCGGACCGAGTCTTATTTTTCACCGTTATCACGAGAAGGACGTCACTACTCTCCCCAGTGGAAAAGATCATCGGATTCGATGCGAATGCCTTGTACCTGTGGTCGCTGGCCCAACCTATGCCCAGTGGCCATTATACACGTTGGTTGGCGGAAGATCGGCATTTTACACCGCAACGTATACCCTACAAGCATCTGGCTGATCAGTGGTTGGATTGGGAAGCCTATCGACGGGGAATTTATATACGACACCAAACCAACGCCACAGAGAAGCGCATAGGAGATCGTCGACTTCCCGTAGATGGGTTTGCCCTGGTGGGTAGCACACCCACCGTATTCCAATTTTACGGTTGCTATTGGCACGGCCACGAATGCCATTTCAGCGCTGGACGCTTCAACGAACGACGTGGAAAAACACCGGAAGAATTACGGGAAGAAGTGGTGGAGAACGGTGATTATGTGAAAGAGAGAGGATACCATCTGATTGAAATGTGGGAGTGTGAATTTCACACGATGTGCCAGGCCCTGCCCCATTTACGACGTTTCCTAAAAGAGCGCGAGTACCCCTTGAGTCGTCGGCGACTTCTGAATCTGCCACAGATGTTCGACGCCATTCGTTCGGGGGACCTCTACGGCTTTGTCGAATGTGATTTGCATGTTCCCGACACTCTCAAGCCTCTCTTCGCCCAGTGCCCGCCCATCTTTAAGAACACGCTGGTGGGTCGGGCTGATATTGAGGACACCATGAGGACCTATGCGGAGCAACACGAGTGTTTGCCTCAACCTCGACGGATGTTGATTGGTAGTATGTGGGCCGAGAAAATCTTGCTGGGTACTCCCTTACTGCAGTGGTACATGAACCACGGTTTGGAAATTACCCAAATATATCAAGTGATACAGTACGTACCCGACGCTTGTTTTGCGGAGAATGCCGACATCGTGACATCGGCCCGTCGTCAAGGTGATGAATACCCGAGTGAGGCCATCATCGGTGAATGTTGGAAGTTGACTGGCAATGGTTATTACGGAAAAACGGTAACGAACCAGGATAAGCACGTCAACGTGAACATTTGTACTACTACCCAAGCCCGCAAAAAAATGAATTCTCCTCTGTTTCGGTCCGTGGAGGTCATCAATGACGACACCTATGAAGTCACTTCAGCCAAGAAGACTATCCGTTACAACCTACCCCTGCAGATTGGATGTATGGTATATCAGGTGGCCAAGCTGAGGATGCTGCAGTTTCTGTATGATTTCATGGGTGAGTATTTTAATCCCTCAGACTGGCAACTTATGGAGATGGATACGGACTCGGCCTACATGGCCGTCTCTAATGCGGATTGGGAGTCCCTGGTGAAACCGGAGTTACGTACCCAGTATGAAGCGGAACGCGACCAGTGGCTACCTCGACGTGACCATTACCAGTACGATAAGCGTACGCCGGGCCTGTTCAAGCTGGAGTTGAGTGGGGATGCTATGATTGGTCTTTCCTCCAAGACGTATTACTGTTACGGAGGAGTAGACCAAAATAAGTTTAGCTGCAAAGGGGTGGCGATCCCAACATCGACAAAGCCGATGCTGCAAAGCCAGGCCAGTGCGAGTGGTACTAACCGAGGATTTTGGGTGGTGGATCACCAGATGCGGACGTACATTCAGCAACGAGACGCCTTTACTTTCTTTTACCCCAAACGGAAAGTGTTGGCCGACGGTGTGAGCACCACGTACTTGGACTTGTGAACAATGTCGAACTATAACTGTTGATACACAAATGTAAAAGTCAGGATGGCCGAGTGGTCTAAGGCGCCGGTATTAAGTGCTGGTCGGCATTGCCGTACGTAGGTTCGAATCCTACTCCTGACAGAACTTTTTTGTACCTTAATCCTACCACCACTACTACTACTATTCTATTTGTATCTATTCTATACCTTCTTGTGGACTTAAATAAAAAAAAAAGAAGTCAAACCCCCATCATTTTTTGTGTTTTTTCATCAATTTTTATTCAACATCAATGAACGTCAGAACAACAACGTCATAACAATAACGTGATAATAATGAAAACAAGTGGCCTGCGCGCGCAGTGCATTTTTAAGTTAACCAGAGAAATGGAGCATGCACATTAAAACGAGAGGCCGTCCCGTCATAGACCAGGACATCACGGTCTTCGGCTTGACAATAATCATCAAACATGTGTACGATAGTTGGCATAGAATGTCCTCTACTCCGGTGAGTGAGATAAATCACACAGTACTGGCCGCACACACTACTCAAGGGTCCTTGTAATCTTTGAGTATTCCAACGCCACATTGTAGTAGAGACGTCCATGAATTTCACCAAATCGGCATGTAGGGGTGCAAGTCCGTAGGAATCAAAGTAGTCGCCTTGGCCTAGGGTGTCCACGTGCACAGCTACCCAATGTTCACCGGGTTGACACCCCGGGTCTGTATTCAGGATGTAGGCTGCTGGGGTGGTGGAGTGGGTGGGAAACACATTGCGTGGAAACACACCTCTAAAGGGGATCTTCGGATCTCGCTGCAGTATACCCATCAGCTGTTCTGTATCCATGACTCTAGTTGGCGTAGTCACACAGCACGTTTCTTTGCTGATCCACGCTGATGACGTTATCAAACTCGGCGTAGCAAATCACGTTAATGGTCTGGGATAGAGCGGTAGCGAAACGCAGTTCCAACCGTAGGTTTCCTTTCTTCAGCAAGGCCAGTTGATGATCGTGTTCCAAGGTGGGAGTGAGGTCAAAGGCGAACAAAGTGTACCCCTTGCTAAAGTCTCGTCGAGTGATGGTATTTCCTTCGTCCTGGTTGTTTTGTCCTGTGGCTGTAAACAGGTTCAGGTAACTGCGCACATAGTTTTGGTTACCAAAATCCGGTTTTAAGGGGCGGGCTGGAATTTGATGGCCAGCCACGTGCAGCGCCAAAAAGTTCACGTTGAAATGTTGAAAGGCGAACGGATTCTCATCCCACGCGCCATTGAAAGCGGTGTTGGTCACACACGCTATGGTAGCACGTTTAGGGAGATCCCCTAAAAATAAATTTTCACGATTGGCCATCATCGTACCGCCTGGCACAGAGAACACCTTGGTCTGTACGCGTCGGATGGGATACAGGGCTGGTTTTTTCGATAAGGCTTCCATGTGACTCACCAACACGCCCTGTTGCAAATCCACCGTACGCACAAACAGGGCTGTATCTTCTAGGATGATCTTGTAATTGGGGGCAGCTCCACCGGCCATTAATGCGAACGCAGGTGTGGAACGGATCAACTTGATCTTGATGGATACACCGTTCATCATGTAGCGGTCTTGCAAGAACAGATCGGCGTGGAGTCGTCCCATCATATCGACGGACTTGCTATCGGCTGTCAAGTTTTTGCGGTTGGTCAATCCATTATTGGCAGCCAGCACGCTATTCATGGAGCCGGGTGTATCCTTGTAGTACAGCGCGGCTTGCAAGTGGGATTTTTTGGCATCTGCACCGTACGACAACAGCGTCTCCATGTAGGCTCGGTACGGGTACGTATTGGTCGACGTACTGATGAGTTTATCGCTCAGACTCATATCCACCTGTTGGAACAAGGAGTGCAGCCAAAGATTCACTAGACCTACTACTGCATCGTCCGCTACGTTGCCCCCGGCTGCGTCCACTATTTTGGCTTTCACGTACAAGTAGGTGTGGGCTAAATCCAGGTAGGCTGTATCTTTGTTTTCAATGGTAAATTCCACAGGGCCCGTCCCCGTCAGGCTAGCCAGGGGTCGATGTTCTACCCAACGGCCTTCGGCTACACTGGTTTGGGTAGGTGGAATAGTCCACAAATCCAATTCACTGTTGGTAGACGGACACGACTCGGAGTGAATGAATGCCATTATGCGAAGATGTCTCTCCTACTACTCTTCTTCTTCTTGTGGGTCTTAGTCATCCGGAGTGTGCGTCGTCGGTGTGTTGGCCGTCGAATGACTCTTCGCTGTGTCCGGGGTTGTCTTTTAAGGGCTTTGGCGATCAAGACGCTACCGGCTTCTTTAGCCCGTCGTTTCAAGGCTTGTCGGGGTGCTGTGCCTCCCATCACATCACCAGCCACGCGCAATCCACTGCGTACCGCTTGTTTGCCTACCGCTTTTACACCCCGTGTCACCAAGGGTAAGAACGTTTTCACAATGCTGCCCAGTATGTTTCCCAATCCGTGACCTCGTTGCAAGCGTGCACCGCTAAAGATGGGCAAGCCTTCCCCCGTTTGTTTCTTGTAGTAGTCGGCATAGCTGGGTGTATGACACTGGTAAGGCACGTACATTATACGAAGTGAGGAGAACGGGCTTGTCGGAAATGAAGTGTCAGCACCACTTGTCCTCGTTCGAATGGCACCGGGTGTCCCGTGTCATCTCTTATATCTACCGTGATCGTGTTGAAATCGGTATGTCGTACGGGCAGGTAGAGTATATGGTTGAAACTCTGGTTGACTTGATCGCCATACGACTTGCTAATAGGCCCCACCCGTAACAGAGGTGTGTTCACATCACCCACAATATGGTTGTCCACTGCGTCCGAGTAGACGTAGAGTGCGTGCATGCCTACTTTCATATCCATCACATCGTCACCGTTGTCGGTGATGGGCCCCGGGTACACTCTGTAAGGCAGACCTAACATTTGCTGTAGTGTAGGACTGAGTGTCACAGTCACGTTAGGGCTCAGCAGGATACAGGCCTTGTCGTTGTGTGGGTTGACAGTCAAGATTATGTGATTCTTGAAAGGGTAGACTTGCAGGCGTTTTGATTTATTCGTGGCCTCCCGTAGAGACTTGTACTCCAACAAGGACAGCAGACCCTCTATGAACTTCTGGGGCGTATCGTATTGGCCTTCGGGGAGAATGAGTTTGGTGATTTTGCCTTCGTACGTCACTTCGTGCCATACTTCTTGGTCTCGTACGTTGTACCACGAGTAAGGGTACTGAATATCTACCAGTCCACATTCCCACCGACCCGGTAAATGTAACGGTTGTGGTAATTGAGTGACATACTTGGCCAAGGTGTTGCCAGGAAACACATCGAGTGAACTATTACTGGGCAACGTCAGGTAAAACATGACGACTGAGTTGTTCTGGCTTCTGCACCGGGTTTTTATAGGGAGGTCACCCTCTCCCCCTTAGTAAGGTACCCCTTAGTAAGGTTCCCAGGCCTTGGGCGGCTGACCTCGGCGTCGTGATCGTCGCGGTGACTTAGCTATGGGGGTTTGCAGGGGATGACGTGGTAAAAGAGGTGACGAAGTAGGTGCCCGCCGTGAGGGTGTTTTGGGCGGCGTCTGCGGTTGTCATTCACGTTCCCAGGTAGGGGGAAGTCGAGAGGGTGCTTGCATCCACTTCCAGCGTTCACGATTTCCTACCAATTCTTGAGGAGTGTGTGTGTCTTTTAATCCCTGAGCAAAGGCTTCCCAGCCCGGCGGATTAGAGTGTTTGCGAGAACGTACCATATCGTTGATTAAATCCGTCATATGAGATCCCGGCACTACTTGGTTTCGAATCAGTAGTTTTCCTTCAGCGTTCCAACCCATATCGGCATTCTGTTTCACCCGGTCCAACAATAAACGCGCCTTGGTCTTGAAGGCTTTAGGCACACTGGCCAACACTTCCTGTTCCAGCTGAGGTGAGGCAGAAGATGAGGATGGCGGAGGTGTGAGTGTAGGCGTTGTGGGGGTTGTGGGTAGTTGTGGTGTACTACTACTACTACTCCCTCTATATTGATCCATAAACGTCTGGTACCGGTTCAGGTAGAGTTGAATTTTCTCGTGATCGGGTAGTCGACGTTGGAGTATACTATTCAT
>JAVTVY010055228.1:0-29545 GCA_036873755.1 Hanleya hanleyi
TATGTGGGTAAGTCTCATACCTTCACTCTCCCCGAAAAGCAGTACCATACGCCATATCGTCGTTCCAAACGTTCAACGGACCCGTCTACGAGCGGTCCATAACCATGATGAACGTGAATACGCGGTCATACGGTCATATGCGTCTGCCCGGGAAACGGGGACTACGGAGAACCATCCTCGATTTAAAGAGCCCATGGAAGTCGATCCCCGAGTTGAAGAGCCGATGGAGATCGATCAACCACCTCGACTAGAAGAGCCGGTGAAGATTGGGATGGAGGCGCCCTTCCCTCTAACTTCCTGGCCTCCGTAATGGGATCATGGCGTAAACCTGAGTGAACCGGCTATACCAACAATGAAAGGGGAATTCCCGGGAGTACACAGTGGGCCCGGTTTCAACCAGTTGTGTTCCAACTGGCCCTATTAAGGAAGCCTGCTGACCCACTCCATCAGATACTCTACCCGGATGTTCACGTCGAAGTCCTTTACGCCGTTACGCACCTGCATATCATGAGACCATCCCCCAGTACACGTGCACGAACCGAGAGAAGTCCTTTAATAAGCTGGATGTATCACTGCGACATGAGCGGTTACACCATGGACCAGTGGCCAAGGAAGAATGTCAGACCAGTTACCGTATCAAAGGCGGTTGCATCAGTCATCAACGCCCACGACACCGTGGATTTCGTTTGCGGGAGCCAATAGAGGATCCACCTAGTCCATTATCTTCTGAGTTCCATCCACTTTTCAGCCCACCTGTCACACCACCCGAGCCCAGGCACATCGATTCACCACCAGGGTTCATGGAGGTCGGAGCTCGAGTTCAGTTGCCACCTGATAGCAATTCACCGTCCGAGCTCATTGAGGTTGATCTGCCGCCCACTCAGCCTATTCATTCAGTCGCCCCAGACCAGGCTGTCCACTTCGTGGAGAATCCCTTGGATGTCTATTCTTATGTAGTTTCGGACACCAGTCCAATGAGTCACACCTGCCGATGCCACTGGTACACCAGCCGTCAGTGTTTCTACCGTCATCGCCCGCTTCAAGAGCGCTACAATATCCGGTTGGTCGACGTCGCCTCTCTACAATGATAAGTGGACGTCATCTTCAATGATCAAACTATGGCCTCCACGTTGAAACTGGCATTCGGGTATATTCTACGCCATTTAGGAAACCAACCAAGTCCGGTATTACTAGCCCCAGCGTTACTCCAAGTCGAGACATTAGATCCGTTGGCATGGACCCAAAAACAACGCCTCAACACCCAACGGACTGTGGAGGGGGTGATCAATGTGACATTTTTCGTTACCAAAGTGACCGATAAACCTTTGAATACATGAATGATTGCTCACAGATACCCAAGGGTCTCCCCCGTTTGGGGTATGGGTACCATTGGGGAAAATAAAATGATGGACATTCAATGCTTGTTGTTGGAGACTGTTACAGATTCATTGTAAGACAGAAATGTCATGGCCACCGGAGCAGGGTCAATAGGGCAAAGGGCACTGTGAGGTCGACGAGCCGTCGCTGGTTTCGGCAGTACCGCTCGTGTTACCTAGCCTGGGCAACAGAGATAGCTGTCATAGTTCAGTAGTGGTGGGTGATAGCACACCTTTCAGTGGAGTCCATTCTCCCAAGTACCGCGTGGGTGAAGCCTTCTGGGATCTGGGGTCGCTCCACATTGTTGTCACCATCTGCGAACATAGAACAGACCACTGCTCGGTATCCCGTGAACGAATTAACCAGGGTCGCATGCTACAAAATGCGCGTCGCATAGGGATGGGTCTACAGACTAGTATTAACGGGACGAGGTCACCACATACAGGTTAAACGATCTCAGTACAGACCAGCAGTTTCAGGAGGAGGTCAGAACGTACAGGTTGAACGCTCCCAGTACAGACTATGAGTATCAGGTTAATGTCACCGGTTACAGGGTAAACGTTCTCAGTACAGAATAGCATTACCGGAGCGAGGTCACCGCGTATAGTTTATACCTTCTCAGTACGAGTAAGCTGTACCAGGACGATATCACTGCATACATGTTAAGGTTTCTAAGTACAGACTGACAGTACCGGGACGAGGTCACCGCATACAGGTTAAACTTCCTCAGTGCAGACTAGCAGTTTCAGGGCGAGGTCACTGCTTGCAGGATAAACGTTCTCAGCAAAGACTTTCAGCACCAGGACGAGGTCACTGCGTACAGGTTAAACATTCTCAGTACAGACTAGTCGTGCCGGGTGGAAGTCACTGCATACAGGTTAAACGTTCGCAGTATAGACTATCAGTATTAGGACGAAGTCACTGCTTACAGGTTAAACTTTCTCATTACAGACTACCAGTACCAGGACGAGATTACCGCGAGCAGGCTGAACCTTCTCAGTACAGACTAGCAGTACCAGGACGAGATCACCACGCGCATGGTATATCTTCCCATTACAGTCCAGCATTACCGAAACGAGGTCACGGCGAACCGTTTAAACGATCAATATACAAACTATTATTACCAGGACAAGCTCACTCCATACAGATTAATCGTTCTCAGAAGTACTGGAACGAAGTCACCACGTCCAGATTGAACCTTCTCAGTATAGACTAGCCATACCGGGAGAGTACAGAAAGAGTACCAGAAAGAGGTCATCGCTTGCTGGATAAACGTTCTCACAACAGACTCAGTACCAGGAAGAGGTCAACGCACGAAGGTTAAACTTTCATAGTACAGAATTGCCGTACTGGGACGAGGTCAACGCGTACAGGCTAAAAGTTTTCAGTACAGACTGGCTGGTGTGGTCGGGATGAATTCGTCTCAACAGTTGAGTGGTGAATCTGTGTTTCTTAAAGATCACCGGATGGTGGGCATTCAAACTGATGTCCCCATGATCCTTCACTAAACAAATTATGTACGACGCAGATTACAATGAGCCGCTGATGATGATTACCATTGGTAAAGAATTGGGCCAATCGAACATCAGATTCCACCTCGAAATTGTCTATGGCCAAGGAAATCGGTTCCAAGTCAACATGGAAGCCATTCCTGATATATGAGACAAATCATGCGTTTGGGCCGATCATTCAGACTGAAAGAAAATGAAATTTACTTAACGGAAATTCCATCTAATGTATTTCAAACAATCAGAATCGATGGGAAATGTATTTACCCCACCCGTATTCATAAGGTGGTTTTTCGCCGTAAATTCATTATACCGTATTCGGATGTCTTGGGATTAAAACAAATTTTATTTATTTTTTCCCCCTTTCCTACAGTTCTTAATATTAATGTTAGGGAAACATGTTTCATTGCTGAGGTCCCAACACGCCAGTCTCAACAGGGGCGAAGAGAAATGAAAACATGGGTCCAAAGTAATTTCGTCACGATGGAATTAGTGAAATATGGAATTTTGAAGAGGTCGCCATTTTGAATTTACTCATTATCCTCTGCTGCTGGATGTCATGCAAATAGGCCAAAAATGACCACAATATGACAAGATACAGTCAAAATGTATCAGCTTTCTGTTGTTCTCTGTGTCGTAGCACGAGAGCTAGTTGAATGAACCATCCCCCACCTTCCACGGCAAGATAGAGTTAATACTGAGCGTCAGTTGAGGAAGTAACACATGTGACTCGAACCTAAGTCATTGTTTATACGGGAAGATCCCACTGAACTTCACTCAAGCTGACTATAAATAACACAAGATGAAAATGACTGCATTATCAACATTAAAGAATAGGCCTACAAGCAATTAACCGGATATTATCACAATACATTACATACTCCTATTATGTTATTAATTTTCATCTTGACTGATCCAAATTCATTGGCAAATAAGCTAAACCCGGTGCCATCTAGTACCGTTCAGTCAATGTCTGCCAATGAACATCGTCGACCACAGACATGTTTTGCAGTAGGAAATGTAGACTTTACCAGTTTTATGCATGTTGATTATGTTGACTTAACCATAGTTTGCATTACAAGAAATATATCAATCAAATTTTCACTAATCATATATTAGTACCGGTAATCAATTTGTCCTGTAGTCTACTAATATTCCCATTCAAGACGCTGATACCATCACATCCTATGGACTTTGCAATGCTCGTTATCATAACATCAATATTCTGACATAGTAATGTGGGTATAATATCGAAATAGAATTTGACCGAAACGCTTATATCGAAATAGATATCAGTGTACATTTATGATACACTCCATGAAACAGTTGATATCGTCTGTACATGCGATACCCAAGGAAACATACACACAATATTCACAAACAGACGAAGTTCATGTCTAGCGTGAAACGTGCTACGCGAAGTTTTGTATTCAATATACATGTAGGATCATGTCTCTAATCAGACAAAGTTTATATTAAACTATAATCTCTAAAATACGGATAGTAGTATATAAAGTGAAATTAGGTCGCATTTGCATAGTTTGGTAGAGATAACGCTTGCTTGTGGAGGTCACGTTGAGGTCACCTGACCGGAACAGGAAGTGTCCTCTGACCCCTGCGCACCCTTTGTATCCGGTATTGTGCGCATGCGCAGGAGTCAAAGGGCGCTTCCGGTTCCGGTCAGGTGACCTCCACAAGCAAGAGTTATCTCCACCTAAATATGCAAATACGACACACTTTCACCTTTACCAATGTTAATCTATACGGGGAATGCCTGTATGGGGTAGGGATGGTCGTTATTTTTTTTCTTGCGTAATTTACCATGGGATGTCGCATCTGGTGTTTTCTAGTCTCACCACGATGAGAGGGATCTCGAAGCTAAGCGGTGAATTGTTTTGAAAAGTTCACGGAGGTCTGATGGGGTGAATAGATCCATACTGACTCGGTCGAAAATGTGGGCCCCACTGGGAAACCTACTCATGGACATTAGCGGTATGTGTTGTAGCATCTTGCTTTCTTCGTCTCACCTCTCGAAGCCAAGAGGTGAAATTTTTTGAAAAAGGTATCAATGTGAAGCATTCGTGGGGCAGCGTCAAACTGGATGGATGTGGGGTGGAACTGACGTCATTCCGCAAATGAGCAGTAGAAAAGGGGTATTGGAATGGACGTTTTGGGGTAATGGTGGGCCAATATTGGTCCAAATGGGTCGTGGGAGGCGCCAAAGTGACCAAGCCATGTGTGGGTGCATGTACAATTAGGATTAGCTTTGAACATATAAAAAGCGGAACACGGACTTTACCCCAAAAATACGGAAAACACCTATCAACCAGGTCTAGAAGGGCTAATATCGGTCTCCAGCGGATCGTGGCCTGCCGAGAGAGGCAGGGTGGGTTAGTGGGTGTATGTAAATTTAGGTTTGGGTTGGAACATATCAAAAGCAGAACCCTTATATGTGTTGTAATTTACACCTAAACCATAGGAAATCATGCAGGGAAGTGGGTATGGTGGCGTCTGCAGGGTTGCGTGTAAAATTTGGATTTGTTTCAAACATTTAAAAAGAGGAACACGGACTTTACACATAAGCCATGGGCAATCATGGATATTTTGGAGGCCAACCCATCCCTGGTTCAAATAAACTGCCGCTGTTACGATCTTAACGCCTTATTGTAACGTCCTAGCTTAGCGCCATGCTGTAGACAGATGAGAGAACAACAACAGCGACAAGGATGACAGATGACAGAACACCAAAAACCTGTGAGTGAGTCTGAGTGAACGAGTGAGTGCTCAACGGCCGTCTAAACGCATGGACCCACTAATAATGGTGAATGAGTGAGTGAATGAGTGAGTGGTCATATAAGGACGTTTGTACACCAGTAGCCTCAGTCTGTGGCCACCCTCTGGCCGGGTACCATGTTGAGTACATGTACGTTCTGTCAGAAGACCCTCGCGACAATATGCTCATACATATTCGTCTAATGCATAGACAAGAGACACCACCGAGTCCGCTACAGGTCCACCAAGTGGAGTAGAGCATCCCTATACGATGACAGTGAGCGGCTCTACGGGATATGGAAAGATGTTCTGGGTGATGAAGTTTTTAGAAGAAGGTGTATCAACCCCAGCTCCAACACGCATTGTATGGCGTTATAGCCGATGGCAGCACGCGTAAGAGACTACGCGATCACAGAATGTGAGCTTCGTCCAAGAAATTCTTCACGATATTGATCAAGCGTATTTCTTCGACCCCGAGAAGACCAACGTGGTGGTGCTAGATGAGCTGATGAGAGCGGCCAAGAACAATTCGAAAATCGCGGACCTATTCACCAAAGGGTCCCATCATCGCAATCTGTTCGTGATCTATTTGACCCAGAATCACTTTCCTCAAGGGAAGGCCTCCAAAGGTATTGCCTTCAACTGCCTATACTTTGTGTTGTTCTCCAATCCCATCGACAGAGCACACATCCGTGTGTTTGATAGTCGAATATATCCTCAGAACATCGACCATTTCATGCAGGCGTTTCAAGGGGTGACAATTCGTCCGTACGGCTACCTGTTCGTAGACTCAAAAGTTCATACTTCCGAAGATCGCCGGTTGACGACCCAACGGTTACCCGGCGAGGGGTCACCACAACGTCATATACCCCTACACCATCCAACGGGTCCACACCTGGCAGCACCCGTCCAGCAGCAGCAATCCACCACCCTTCATACTATCAGTCCCGAAATATCACCCAACCGTGAAGGACCAACCCAAACCCGTACAAGGGAATAAACACAACGTGAACTCGAGGCTATGGAAGGATTTGCTCAAAGAAAGTACGGACACCGAGATGAACGAAACATTGGGGGCCACAGAAAACAAGATTCACCACAAAGGGTATTCGAAAGAGGAAGCCGCAATTTTAGTCCATAACAGATTGGCACCCAGGCTACGATGGGCTTTACGTCAGCGGTATGGAATGCTGGAGAAGAACCCAGGCTATATGGAAATCAAAAGAACAGCGTCGATGTGGAAAACCCCGGGGATGGATTGGAAAGCGGCGTATACCATAGCAATGGCACAAAAGAAATATTTGTTTGAATGCATCATTAAGACCAAAAGCGTCCCACTATAAATAGACCACATGGTACCATCTTCCTCATTTCACCATGAGCACTACAGAGTCCACCTTGTTTGAACCCGACAACGAGGATATTCTAGCCGAGGCGTTGCGTCAAGCCAATGTCGATGCTATTATTGATACAGCTGAAGGTGGAATCAACGTTCAGCACCAACGCAAGCGTTGTCATCTTATCACGCTCATAGATGACATCTAATGGGTGACACGGAAATATCTTATGCTACACAAGAAACAGATAGCACAAAAAGAGGATACCAACACAGCTACTCGTGCCCAGAATCTACTGACCCTACGTGTGGCATTTCATACCTTTATGGAGACGCAGCTGGATACGGGAAATTATCTTCTTCAACCCCAACATAATGATGTCCATCCATAGATGATCGACAATGCATATGGTGTTGGGATAGGCCGTTAAAGTGTTGAGACGGGCGATCGTAGGCTTACAAGCTCATACCCCCGAAGATCGCCGGCGTAACGACGGGCGTTGACGGGCGTGACTGCATTTCGATGTATAAGTGGCAATTCCATAAAAATCAGAGCTTCTGGGCTAGTTCACCAGGGCGTTGAAGCGTTAAGCTAAGCGTTGACGAGCGTTACTGTCTGTAAAAGCAAGTGTATTCCCAAATCACGCACAGTCGACATTCAACCGTCAACATAGCTTATACTTGCTCTGAGTGCGAACGCACGTTAACCAGACGTTACGATATGATGCGACACGCGAAAAATATACATGGGATTGAAGACTCCGAGGAATCCACTGACGCGGATGCTGATACAGAGACTGCTGAGAGTCTACCTTCTGATACCGAAACAGCGACTGCTGAAAGTCTATCTACTGATACGGAGAGCTTGACCTCAGATATTCAGCCTAAATCCCAGAGAAGTGAGGAAGAACCTACCTTGTGAGATCGTATTGTGACAGCAGCTATTAATAGCTATGCTGCAGTGATCGAAGACGCCGGACAGGATAACTTACAACAGGCGTATATCCAAATGCACCCCTGCATCAGGAAAACAGCCATGGCCATCTATCAACAGTATACCCCGCTCCCCCTTGAAAGGAAAGGCGACCCCACGCACAGGTCCATCACGAATACCACGTGTTACTCGGAAGAGGATATGGGATTACCACCCACCGAGGCCCAGGAAAATACGATCAAAATGCGCAAACAACTGTTTGAGGATATGTTGCGTCAACGGTATCCTGGCCTGCCCGACGACGATTAGAACAAACGGATAAGAGCGAACATGATCGAAGATTGCACTTTCTGAAATGGCGGTTTCTGATTGGATAAGAGCATCCGAGAATATATCTAACGGGTTATGATTTTAAGATAGGCGTTAAGGTGTTAAGATAAGGCGTCGACGGATTTCGATAAATCAGTTACAATTCCATGAAAATCAGAGCTTCTGGGCCAACTCATCAGGACATTGAAGCGTTAAGCTAGGCGTTGGCGGGCGTTACTGTGTTACTGTTGGACCACGGATGGTCTGGACCCCAACACATCCATGATTCTCCATGGTTTAGGTGTAAAGTTCGTGTTCCGCTTTCTATATGTTCGGGACCAATCTTAATTTTACATGCAACCCTGCAGGTTCCACATTACCTACTTCCCTGCATGATGCCGCATGGCTTAGGTGTAAAGTCCGTGTTTGGCTTTTTATATGTTCAAACCCAATCTTAAATTTACATACACCCACTAATCCACTCTGCCTCTCTCGGCAGGCCACGAGCCGCCGGAAACCGATATTAGCCCCTCTAGACCTGGTTGATACACGTTTTCCCTATTTGAGGGGTAAAGTCCGTGTTCCGATTTTTATTTGTTCAAAAACAGTCCTAATTTTACATGCACACACCCATGATTTGATCGCTCTGGAGGAGCGTTTCACTTTGGCACCTCCCACGACCCATTTGGACCAATAGTGGCCCACATCGACCCAAAAACGTCCATTCCATTACCCTTTTTCTACTGCGCATGCGCGGAATGGCGTCAGTTCCACCCCACATCCACCCAGTTGAACGTCCCCCATGAATGCTTCACATTGATACCTCCCACAACCAAATCGGACAAAAAAGGGTCCACCTAGACCCCAAAACGCCCACCACAGCGCTACTTGCCCAATGCGCATGCGCACAGTGAGTTTTCGGAAAATTTTACCGCTTGGCTTCGAGACCCCTCCCATCGTGTTTTACGTGGTGAGACGAAGAAAATAAGATGCCACAACCCATACCGCAAATGTCCATGAGTAGGTTTCCCAGTGGGACTCTCATTGTCCAATGAGACAGCATGGACCTATCCACTTCAACAGACCTCCGTGAACTTTTCAAAAAATTTCACCGCTTAGCTTCGAGACCCCTTCCATCGTGTTCTACGTGGTGAGGCGAAGAAAACAAGATGCCACAACCCATATCGCAAATGTCCATGAGTAGGTTTCCCAGTGGGACTCTCATTTTCCAATGAGCCAGCATGGACCTATCCACTTCAACAGACCTCCGTGAACTTTTAAAAAAAATTCACCGCTTAGCTTCGAGACCCCTCCCATCGTGTTCTACGTGGTGAGACGAGAAAAACAAGATTTCACAACCCATACCGCAAATGTCCAGGAGTGGGTTTCCCAGTTGGACCCACACTGTCCACTGAGCAAGTATGGACCTACCCACCCCACCCCCTGTGAACTTTCAAAAAATTTGATCGCTTAGCTTCGAAACCCCACCTATCGTGTTCTACGTGTTGAGACGAGAAAATCAAGATGCAACACCCCATAGTAAAATGCGCAAGAAAAAATAATTATGACCACCCCTATCCCATAAACGCATTCCCCGTATAGATTAACATTGGTAAAGGTGAAATTGGGTCGTATTTGCATATTTAGGTGGAGATTACTCTTGCTTGTGGAGGTCACGTGACCGAAACCGGAAGTGCCCTTTGACCCCTGTGCATGCGCACAATACCGGATACTAATGGTGGGCAGGGGGTCAAAGGACACTCCCGGTTCCGTTCACGTGACCTCAACGTGACCTCCACAAGCAAGAGTTATCTTCACCTAAATATGCAAATGCGACCTAATTTCATCTTAAAATGCAATACTAGTTTTATTGTTACGGATCCGTGTTCTGGTATATGTACATGTATACACGAGTTACTGAGTGACTGAAATATCCTTTTCTCGGTCAAAAAGTACTTCAATCAATCCCATATAATTTCACCCTGAACTTCTTTGTTTAACTTGTTTAACTTGTATATAGTAAGCTAATCCGACTGTGTATATTAAGTGAAGAGAAAGGTTCTATCTTGTATCACTGGGACACGCCTTCCACCGAGTCAGATAAGAACGATAACTGAAACGTTAATACATACCTGTGATTCCTCCTGGCAGATGTTCGGCTGGCGGTAGTTCAAGAGCCTGGACGGATGGATCTGCTGAAATACAAAGTATGCTCTTGTACAGTCAATGCTTCCTCGTATGGCGTATTACTGACGGAGCATAGCAAAATCGTCCAAGTATGAGTAGTACTAAAAAGTGTTGTATTTAACATATTAATGTCCGGGGAGTTACACCATCATATAAAGTGTTATAAATTTGGAAGTGTTCTATTGCACTAATCTATAATGTCGGGTATACACTTTTTTCAACGCTTTTTGTCACTCCTGAGACATTTGTTAAATACAACACTTTCAATTTAACAGATTCTGAGAGTGAAAACGTTGTCCAGTGACAGGGCAGGGTGTTGATCAGTAGAACAACTTCAATAAATTCAATGGTTTTACATCTAGATTTTTCTGTATATACCCGCAAATATCACCATGTTACACGAGTTTTTGCCAAACTCATGAAAAATACATTTTCTGCGCAGTAAAGCAAGGAATTCAAAGCATACACATACACTGTATGACGTTGAAAATTACAATATCCAAACTCAGAAACCATCTTGTGAGTTATGCTGATATTTTAAACACTGTTTCCCGGCCATGCGATCCTTTTATCTCCGGATAAGAAGTGTGGGTCTTCGATCTACTTTTTTTATCCAAAAAGTTTTGAGTGTCCCTATCTCCACAGATATTTTTAAGATTCGCGACGTCATTAATTACCCTCTCATCGGAAAGGTTAGATATGACGTTGAAAGATTCATTAAAGAAAAACGCTCTGATCAGTTCAGATCCAGATACTGTGTATATCCAACATGTTATTGTCTGTCAATCTGATTAAAACCAGATCTTAAAAGATGTAAGCTGAGGAGCGGTGGGGAGCGGTTTCTGTAGATCTGGTTTTAATCAATCAACGACAAGTCAGATGAGGGCCGTTCTCTTAGATGTGGGTTTCATCAGATTGATTGTTTGTTTTCAATGATGTTTGTGTCTGGACAGCAGGTTATCGAAATGATTGAGTGGACCCCGTTTTCTTCTATTGCTAGACATGTATGTTTCTCCATTTGTAAGAAATCGTGTAAATCGATGCAAATTTTGTAGATAAAAAATTGCAATGCTCGAATACTTACAATTACTTGGGATGGCCTGCGCTGGCGGTACAGTTCTGTTGGGTTTTCGGATACGGAGGTTCAGTTTTTGCCTCTTGCATCGACTTGGCCCAGTCAAGGATGATTCAGAGTACGGTCTGTCTGTAGAATAGGTTTTATATTCAACAAAGGTTTCATAAAATCTATTGCTGCATTATTCAGAAATATGCACCTTTTCCAAGTAATGGGGTTTCCACTTTTTCAGATACATGGCGGTTGACTTTAATAGAAAAATGTGATGTATTTGAATATACATTCCCATAAGAGCGTTTAAGTTGCAAACGATGACTGGGTACATGTGCTCTAATATTTACACTTGGTCTTGTCAAATCCAAACGAGGATATGTGCACTGCGATACAAATTTAAAAAAAATCTCAATTCGAATCCCACTGCACATTCACAAATCAACGGATAGTCAATGGACTGTACATAATGTGACTACTCAGGACGACGTTATAGCCTGTTATCCATTTCTTTGCGGTAACGCACGTTTCAATTGCACTGGCCATCACACACAATATCGCATACAGTGTGACCGTAGTTGTCTATCTTTCTGTGTGCGATAAAATAGAAATCGCAAGCGTTAACGCATATGGATCGCACTGCCTAAGGGTAGGAATACACCAGAGCCGTTGCGTTGGCGCAGGCGGCAACGCTCGCGACAACGCATTTGTCCGTGCATTCACCATATGCGTCTTTTGGCTGCGATGGAGGCTGCGTATATGCCTATACCTAATTTAAATAACATAACGTATGGTAATTCAGCACAAAGTAGGCGCTTTATAACCGGACGGAAAATGTTGTGGTGCCCTTTTCCAACAGCTACAGGCATGGAGGAAAGAGCAACATTGGCCATAATGGATATGATGGATGATGAAGACGACGATGACAATGAAATGTGCATAATAATGTCCTTGACCTTCCAAAGGCAATGCGTACCTAAGGGTAGGAATACACCAGAGCCGTCATCGCAATGCGATTCGCATATGCGTTGTCGCAACAAATTGAACAAGTTCCAAAAAGAAGTGGTGAACACACTATTCGCATTGCGTTGAGTATCGGTTGCGTTATAGCTTTGCGTTGCCGTTGGAATTGGGAATTTTCCATTTTTTGACGCACTGCACAGGCCTACGCATTGCCTTTGGAAGGTCAAGGACATTATTATGCACACTTTGGCATCTGAATTACCATACGTTATGTTATTTAAATTAGGTATAGGCATATACGCAGCCTCCATCGCAGCCAAAAGACGCATATGGTGAATGCACGGACAAATGCGTTGTCGCGAGCGTTGCCGCCTGCGCCAACACAACGGCTCTGGTGTATTCCTACCCTAAGGGTAGGAATACACCAGAGCTGTCATCGCAATGCGATTCGCATATGCGTTGTCGCAACAAATTGAACAAGTTGCAAAAAGAAGTGGTGAACACACTATTCGCATTGCGTTGAGTATCGGTTGCGTTATAGCTTTGCGTTGCCGTTGGAATTGCGAATTTTCCATTTTTTGACGCGCTGCACAGGCCTACGCATTGCCTTTGGAAGGTCAAGGACATTATTATGCACACTTTGGCGCCTACTTGGTGCTGAATTACCATACATTATGTTATTTAAATTAGGTATAGGCATATACGCAGCCTCCATCGCAGCCAAAAGACGCATATGGTGAATGCACGGACAAATGCGTTGTCGCGAGCGTTGCCGCCTGCGCCAACGCAACGGCTCTGGTGTATTCGTAGCCTAATATCGCAAGAGCAATTGCGACGTTAAGGGCCACCATGTCGATTGCGATGTTAAGGGCCGCTGCAATGTTATGGGCTTCTTCAAAGGCGAAAGTTATTTTCCCACGTCATGAATATAATCTGAGGCTGCATACCTTCCGAACATTGTCAGGAGAATTTCCTGTGTGAAGAAGCAGAGTGAAATATATCGAGGTACTTCATTTAGTCTTTCACTTGTACACATACCTGTTCTCCAAGTCTGGCTGATGGCCTCTGGTTGTGGAATAGTATTTGGTGTTGATGAGCCTGCTGCAATTTAGTATTCAAATGTAGGTTGTTTCAGACAGTATAGAGACAATGGTAGATGTACACTTGAGATGTTCCTTACAACAAATATAACCGCGCCACCAAATACAACACACGCTTGTTCATAATCTAGAACTATAAAGGTAATATACCAACATTACCAATAACCGATTCTGGTAGTAAATTTGCCATTGTCTTGCTAACACCGCACGCAAGTAGTACTACCCTCCATGTACACCTAATATGCAGATCTTTCAAACCCCTTTGCAAATATGTTATATGGTACCGAGTAGTAATTCCTAATATCCATTTGTTAGTCCGATTCTTTCAGCTAAATAAGGTCCATGACGTGCTGCGTAAAGGGCGAGTAAAACAAAAATTAGTATATATATGAATTGACGAAGGAACAGGAATGAGACTTTTCCAGAAGTATATCTGCTTTCAGATATTTATGTTTCAGTGTAATTCTGGGTTATTTCCACTAATTACGCCTTTGCGATGATTCCACTAATTACGCCTTAGCCATGGTTCCACTAATTCCGCCATAGCCAAAATTCCTCTAATTCCGCCTTATTCATAATTCCAGTAATTCCGCCTTAGCCACGATTCCACTAATTCCGCCGTAGCCATGATTCCACGAATTCCGTGAAATTAAACATGCACGAATCAACATAAAATGTCACCAAACGTGAGGCATACGATTCTGTTCGTGCCTAAGTTGAACAGATTTACAAGTTTGGTCTGCCGATATTTGTAACATGTCTACCGACTTTCAGAGAAATGAAAGCTGCTCTGGGAGGATTAACGATTGCCCTGGACTGAGGGGATTTATGATTGACCTGGACTGAGAGGATTTATGATTGACCTGGACTGAGAGGATATATGATTGACCTGGACTGGGAGGATATATGATTGACCTGGACTGAGAAGATTTAATATTGACCTGGATCGAGAAGATTTATGATTCACCTGGACTGAGAGGAGGAGGAGGGAATTTGGCTTAAAGTCACATTCAAGTTTGTTTCACTCATATGGTGACAGTCATTTTGGTTGGTGAAGGAAGCCGGAGTATCCGGAGAGAACCACCGCCCTTCGGCAAGTAACTGACAAACTTTCACACATGGACCAGCTGGGCTCGAACCCGTGCCGGTTCAGCGGTGTGAGGCTAGCGGTCACCAGCGAAGCGCCTTAGACCACTCGGCCACCGAGGGCCCCTTGGACTGAGAGGATTTAATATTGACGTGGATTGGGAGGATTTATGATTGACCTGAACCGGGAGGATTTATGATTGACCTGGGCTGAGAGAATTTATGATTGACTTGGCCTGAGAGAATTTATGATTGACTGGAATGAGGGGATTTATGATTGACTTGGACTGAGAGGATTTATAATTGACCTTGACTGAGAGCATTTTTAACAGAAAGGATTTATGATTGACCTGGACGGAGAGTATTAATGATTGATCTGAACTGAGAGACCTCACTCCAAACTGTGGTATCCTACAGCCCAGTCTATGGTATCCTACAGCCCAGACTATGGTATCCCACACTCCTGACTGTGCTATACTACAGTCCCGATTCTAGTATCCTACACATCAGACAGTGGTTTCATACACTCCAGACTGTGATATCGTACACCCCAGATTGTGGTATTCTTCACCCCAGACTGTGGTATCCTACAATCCAGACTGTGGTATCCTACACCGTGGACTGTGGTATCTTACACTCCAGACTAGTATGCTACACCCCAGACTGGGTTATCCTACACCAAACTGTGGTATCGTATTCCAAGTACTGTGGTATCCTACACTCCAGACTATAATATCCTACACCCCAGACAGTAGTACCGGTATCCTAATCCCTAACTGTGGTATCCTACACCTCAGACTAGTATGCAATACCCCAGACTGGGTTATCCTACAACAAACTGTGGTATCGTATACCTCGAACTGTGGTATCCTACACTCCATACTGTGGTATCCTACATTTCAGACTGCGGTATCCTATACCCAAGATTGTGGTATCCTACACCGTGGACTGTGGTATCCTACACCAAAACTGTGGTATTCGACACAGCGAAAATCTTCTGTATGCGAGTTTGATTTCATCATACCCACGGGCCCGCAAAACAAGAGTTTTGGGGGGTGTGGGCGGTGGTATTAGGGTGAAGTGTCGAAGTATGGGGTCTCTATATATAACCCCATGCTTTATATAAATCAATATAAAGGTGAGAAACGGACTTTGGGTGAATCGAGAAATAAACGGTTTACCGCCAAACAAAATACATCAGCATATTCTACAAGTATCACTTTATATATTCCCGTCGTCAAATTAGTAAATTTGTGCAATTTTTTACCTATGCCGGGCGATTCAAAATCCAGCGTAAGTGTCCATCCATCTAGGAACAGTGTAGATTATGGCGGGCTTCGTTCTCAATTCTGATTGGTCAGTCGAGACACGCCTCCGGCAAGAGAGGTCACGCACTGATCAGCTGTCGCGACTGACCAATCAGAATTGAGAACGAAGCCCGCCATAATCTAACTGTTCCTAGATGGATGGACAGTTACGTTGGATTTTAAATCGCCCGGCAAAGGTAAAAAATTGCACAAATTTACTAATTTGACGACGGGAATATATAAAGTGATACTTGTAGAATATGCTGATGTATTTTGTTTGGCGGTAAACGGTTTATTTCTCGATTCACCCAAAGTCCGTTTCTCACCTTTATCTTGATTATATAAAGCATGGGGTTATATATAGAGACCCCATGCTTCGACACTTCACCCTAATACCACCGCCCACACCCCCAAAACTCTTGTTTTGCGGGCCTGTGATCATACCGGTATGATGAATAAAATATATTGCTGCATTATTCAGAAATATGCACCTATTCCAAGCAATGGGGTTTCCACTTTTTCAGATACATGGCGGCTGACTTTAATAGAAAAATGTGATGTATTTGAATATACATTCCCATAGGAGCGTTTAAGTTACAAACGATGACTGGGTACATGTGCTCTAATATTTGCACTTGGTCTTGTCAAATCCACGCGAGGATATGTGCAGTGCGATACAAATTTTTAAAAAAATCTCAATTCGAATCCCACTGATAGTCAATGGGCTGTAAATAGTGTGACTACTCAGGACGACGTTATAGCCTGTTATCCATTTCTTTGCGGTAACGCACGTTTCAATTGCACTGGCCATCGCACACAATATCGCATACAGTGTGACCGTAGTTGTATATCTATCTGTGTGCGATAAAATAGAAATCGCAAGCGTTAACGCATATGGATCGCACTGCCTAAGGGTAGGAATACACCAGAGCCGCTGCGTTGGCGCAGGCGGCAACGCTCGCGACAACGCATTTGTCCGTGCATTCACCATATGCGTCTTTTGGCTGCGATGGAGGCTGCGTATATGCCTATACCTAATTTAAATAACATAACGTATGGTAATTCAGCACCAATCTGATGCCAAAGTGTGCATAATAATGTCCTTGACCTTCCAAAGGCAATGCGTAGGCCTGTGCAGCGCGTCAAAAAATGGAAAATTCCCAATTCCAACGGCAACGCAAAGCTATAACGCAACCGATACTCAACGCAATGCGAATAGTGTGTTCACCACTTCTTTTTGCAACTTGTTCAATTTGTTGCGACAACGCATATGCGAATCGCATTGCGATGACGGCTCTGGTGTATTCCTACCCTTAGGGCCACCATGTCGATTGCGATGTTAAGGGCCGTTGCAATGTTATGGGCTTCTTCAAAGGCAAAAGTTATTTTCCCCCGTCATGAATATAATCTGAGACTGCATACCTTCCGATCATTGTCAGGAGAATTTCCTGTGGGAAGAAGCAGAGTGAAATATATCGAGGTACTCATTTAGTCTTTCACTTGTACACATACCTGTTCTGCAAGTCTGATTGATGGTCTTTGGTTGTGGAATAGTATTTTGTGTTGAGGAGCCTGCTGCAATGTAAGAATATTCAAATGTACTAAGTGTTGTTTGTTCCAGACATTATAGAGACAATGGTAGAATACACTTGAGATGTTCCTAACAGAACATACAACACGAACTAGTTCTCAATCTAGATATAGTGATAATATACCAATAGCCGATTCTGATAGTAAAGGAGATGGTGTGTCACAAGGCGGGATTTTGGCCTACACGTGGTGCGGCTGAAATAAAAGAATTGAATGTCCTAAATATAGCTGTGTTTTAATGTAACGGCAAGAGAAAATATATGTACACACTATGAGAAAGTTTTAGCTCGATTGCGTTATTATTATAGTTATGACATGAAATTGAAATCCGCAGCATGTGCTTTTTTCGTGAAAAAGAGGATCTAAATTTAGCTATTCAGACACACATTCAGACATGAACGACCTCTTGGACAAAAATTATTTTCCAGGAGTGGAGATATAATGCCACCGCAAATCACCAAATTCAACTTCGTTTTAGATCAAGGGGTTCTTCGTGTCTAAATGTCGATCTGAATGACTCGATTTAGACCCGTTTTCACGAAATAGCATATGCTGCGGATTTGAATTTCCTAACTATAATGTCATAACTATAATCATAATGCAATCGAGCTTCCTCTAATTCCGCCTTAGCCACGATTCCACTAATTCCACAACAGTGCATGATTCCACGAATGCCGTGAAATTAAACATGCACGACACGTCACCAAACGTGAGGCGAACGATTCTGTTCGTGTCTAAGTTGAACAGATTGAGTTACTTCTTTGATCTGCCGATATTTGGCCCGACTTTCAGAGAAATGAAAGCTGCTCTGGGAGGATTAAAGATTGACCTGTACTGAGAGGATTAATGGTTGACCGCCACACCAGAAATCAAGAGTACGGGCCTGGTTGAGATATAGCCGAAATGACGAACACTGGAGCCTTCATAATAATTCACCACAACAGGACAATGTAATAATATTACATGAAAAAATAGATTCACCTATATATGTTTCAAAAATATATCCAAAGTAACGAAACCGGGTCACTTCATATCAATCCAGAACAATAATGTTACAAAAATATTCCATCCATTTACAGATAAGCGTTTCAGAGATATAATCACAATAGCGAAAACTGAACGTTTGTTAATACATATACTGTCATGATCTAGTGGATACTCCCGAACCACCATATCGGCATCGCAATGTTCCACAAAATACATGTAGCCATTTTCGCCATCGCGTAGGGGTAAATCTAAGATGGCGGCCAAATAGTCACAGTAAAAACAGATTTCTTAATTTTCTTAAGTGAGAAAACACTGCATTGAATTTATAACAGGGTAAATCAGTATAGATGATAAAGCAACAATACTTGCATGAAAAGGATAACTCTTCTGTTGCTTTTTAATAATAAAGATTTGCCTATTTCTTCCAAATTCAACAGAAAATATAAGCTTATACGCAAGATAAATGTTCTTATGAGAGACTTTCAAAAAAATATATTCTTTTATTTTCTTAGTTCGTAACTTGTGTCCAAGAAATAATTTCTTCCGTAAGAAAAATAATTTCTCAGCTAAGAAATTGATTCTTGAGCAGGAGTTACAAACTAAGAAAATATAAGAATATTTTTCTTTGAAAATCTCTAATAAGAATATTTATCTTGCGTGGCTCCCCAAAAAGTTTTCTTGGATGAGAGAAATAAACATTTTCTGCTGAATTTGGAAAAATTCAGCAAAAATTCAGCAATTGCGTCAATAGCGGTTGACGCTTCATGCAGCGACCTGACCACTGTTTATGACCACAATTGCCGCAATTACGACAATTGCGTCAGTAGTAGTTGGCAAGAGGACGCTGACAGATGCATCCACATAACTACTCTTTCCAAGTAAATCTCTCACCCGGTTCCATCCTAGGTCATACAGCCATTAAAATGTATGTTGGCTATATAACCATTAGTATGCATATTAAGTTATCCCATGATATATTACCCCAAATACTTCATGAATATAATCATGATTATGAGAATTCATAGAACAAAGAAATATATTACTCACCTGCTGATGTACCTGTACATCCAAGTATTCCTTTAATTTCTTCTTCTGAAGTTTCAACAAAGTTCAGCGCCTCTAATAACATGGTACATTCAAGAATGCGCTTTAACTCGTCGTAATTTCCGACACTGACTTGGGCACGTGATTCTAGTTTCTGAAGCAGTTCAATGATATTGCGGCATTTTGATATTTCTTCTCGCTGAAGACCTGCAATTTCCACCATATTCACGAAGCGTGCGTATTCGTCTGTATCTACAGCAATACGATAGTTAAGTCCGTGAAACATCATTTGGTGAAGCTGTTTCGCTCGAGGTGGAATATCACTCGCACTCATTGTGGAGCTTTTTCCTTCTCCGAATAAAATTTTAGTTTTGGAGTCCTAAGTTCGAGTCTCACACCAGGACTTCAAAGGCTGCTACCCACATAATTATGCTCCGCTCGACGACATCATACAGTGAGAATATTTCAATATGACAACTCTGTGCCATTGATTGTGAGATGTTCATCATCCATCTGTCAGATGGATGTGGTTCACTCTAGTATCTATCTTCTCCGATGTTAGATCTTTTTCCACTATTTGGTCCCGGTCATTACCTCTGAACTTTCCCGAGAAACAAATCTGGGATTGTGCGCCGCATAGTTCTTTATTCTGATTTTTCCCAGTGGAAACTTATCGGAAATCTGCAAGAAATAAAGAAAAATAAGATGGTGAATTGAAACAAAATTTTGACCGTATTATTCGTTATCCTAAATCTTTATGCATTTATTATCAACACCATCAAACTTCTTGATATATTGCATTGCTTGTCACGCATTGGGATTGTTGGGAGCCCATTCTAATTCAATTCAATTATTTATTCGACTCGAAAAGACGCGTCTTTCGTTTGAATATATCTGTAAACCTGGACCCCCATATTAAGGCGTCTTTAGCAAATCGAGACATGGCAACCTTTGGGGTGTAAGTGAAGGATCGCATTTCGGTCAGAATGTTTTCCTATTTATGCTCTCAATATACCAAATAATATTTCATATTCGAATGCGCTATACAATAATCGCGGAGATAACTGTAACATTAAAGACGTGAATCGGGTCCAAATAATAGAATTGCACATTTTGTAGAGCATGACTCGATCGTCGCTCAAATGAAGTGTCAGTCCAGCTTCAGGTGGTCCTAATTCCGATGGTGTCGTAATTCCGCTGATAGGAAAATAAACTGCGCTCAGAAAAAAACTGAACCCACAAAACGAAAAAAAAAAATAGTCCGGCGGACAATAACGTTTGTCTTGTTATTTGACCCGTGTTCTTGGTAATGTCTACTATGTTTCTATGATAGAAACGGGCAGACGACACAACAATATGAAGTCCACCATGAATATTTTTTTTCTTCTTCATATAACTCGCACTAAATATTGCAAACAAATTCGTAACGTTTTTTAAACTTCACATGAAACCGTTCAATAGCTGTCCATACGTCAACTTTCCTTTGGTGAATAGAACATTGGCACCAATATTTCACAAATATCGCCGTTTTCTACGCGTGCAAGTCCAAAAAAAAAAAAAACCTGCGACACTGAGGGAAAACTTGTTGGACTGGCTATTAATCACACCGGTGGACTATGCTTGGCTACTGTTCACACTGTTCGAAAACAAGTCGATTCATGACTGGTCCCCCCGAAGCTGAATTTGCTCTCTATCACAGCACGGTCTCAGCTACCTTTCTTTTTGGCCTAAATTGATTCTCCTAGTGAAACATCTTTACATAGTGATTTTGAATATTCGTTAGACGCAATTGATGATATGTGTTTCAATCCATTGCAGCTTAACAATGACGATGCGGACATTTACGTAACTGAAGATAATCAGTATGAGAAAGCATACTGGAATGATATTAACTCTCACCAATCCAAATATTATGTAGAACAATCTTTCACATCTAGTATTAGATCAAACGGCATTACCGAAAACCAGTCCTTTTCTGTTATACATTTTAATGCCAGAAGCCTACGTAAACATTATTCAGAAATCCTGGCTTTGTGTTGCAGTTTGAAGTTTAATTTTTCTGTTATTGGAATCTCCGAAAGCTGGCTGAATCCCTCGAGGGAAAATTTATTTGATATTCTCGGCTATCGGCCTTTTTGTTCCTCCAGATCTAAGAAAAAGGGTGGCGGTTTAATATTATATGTGAAGGATACCATAACAAATTGTACCATTATTGAAGAGGCTTCATATCGTGAAGTATTATCTACAGTTGGTATTATCTACAGACCACCAGGAAAAAATGTAGTCATTTTTAACGATAGCCTAAAATCTCTTCTGGACAAATTAAAACTTGAAAATAAAAAAAGCATACTTATGGGTGATTTCAACATTGATTTATTCAAGACAGATAAGCATGGCCCTTCTAAAAATTTTAGTGAATTACTAAAATCTTATTATTTTTTTCCAAAGATAGCAAAGCCGAATAGGGCAAAATCTCGGTCAGCAACTTTAATTGACAATGTTTATCAAAATTTTCATGAGGATAGTTTGTTGTCTGGAATATTACTTACTGACATAACCGATCATTTCCCAGTCTTTCATATAAATAGGGCATTAGACTTTGTATCTCCTGTTTCGCATTCTTATACATATAGAAAATTTAATGAGGAAAATAAAATAAATTTCGAACAGAAAGTAAAGACCATGGATTGGAGTGAGGTCATTAATGAATCCGACGATGTTAATAATGCTTTTGAATCATTTTCTAACAAATTCCTTTCTGTATACAATGAATGTTTCCCCATGATGTCAACTTCTGCAAAAGTATATATTAAGAAGCCATGGATAACTCGATGCATTCTGAACTCAATTCGCGACAAAAATAGACTCTATAGACTACATAAGAAAGCAAATAGAACTGAAATCACTCGTCAATACAGGCAGTATAGAAACAAATTGAATCATACATTAAAATTAGCTAAGAAATTATATTATGAGAAAAAATTTAATCAGTTCAATAGTGATATCAAATGCACGTGGAAGGTCTTGAACGACCTTATGAACCGCAAGAAGAATACTTCCTTACCAAATACATTTAAAGTCAATGACCATGATACATCGGATCCCTTAACAATTGCAAATGGATTCAATGATTACTTTAATACAGTTGCTTCTAAACTTGGAGACAAAATTCCAACATGTTCTCGAAATTTTGAAGATTTTTTATCAAATGTTTATGAAAACCAATTTAGCTTTGAACCCTGTTCACTAAAAGATATTACCGATATTGTAAGTAACTTGAAAAATTCAGCCTGCGGAATTGATGGGGTGCGTACTTCTATACTCAAATCAGTTTTCAACATTATTTCTCCCATTATGTCGTATTATAAATTTGTCTTTCAAATCTGGTGTAGTACCCGATCCTTTAAATGCAGCTAAAGTGACGCCGTTGTTTAAAAATGGGGAGAAATATTTATTTGAAAATTACAGACCTATATCAGTTTTTCCTTGTTTCAGTAAAATATTCGAAAAATTAGTAATAAGTAAGACGTTAGATTTTTTAGAAAATCACAATATAATTTGCTCCAATCAATATGGTTTTCGGAGGAATCATTCAACATTTTTAGCTGTATTATCCCTCCATGACAAATTGGTAGCGGCAAGAGAGGCCAAAAAATATTCAATAACTACATTTCTGGATCTATCCAAAGCGTTCGACACGGTGGACCATGATATCCTCCTGCATAAATTAGCTCATTATGGGTTTCGGGGGAGTTCTAATGACTGGTTTCGAAGTTATTTGTCATCTCGCACTCAGTGCACACAATATAATGATACCTTGTCAGCCTACAAACCAATATCATGTGGTGTACCACAGGGTTCTATTTTAGGTCCTATTCTTTTTCTGATTTATATAAACGACTTGTCCTCAGTAAGCAGCATCGTTGAACTAATTCTTTTTGCAGATGATACATCGGTAATTTTCGCTGATGACGATCCGAAACTCTTGTTTGAGATTATGACGTTGGAACTTAATAAACTATCCGACTGGTTTTCATGCAACAGATTATCTTTGAATATTAAAAAGACTAAATTTATGATAATAAGTCCGTCTAAGAAATGTAAAATGCCAAAGCATAATGATTGATCTATTTCCGGAATCTCTATCGAAGAAGTAGACCAATTCAAATTTCTTGGAATAATTTTTAACAATAAATTAAACTGGCTCTCGCATATTGAGGATATAAGGAACAAGGTTAGCAGGAATATAGGGGTAATTCGTCATATTAAGGATAATTTGAATAGAAAAACTCTTTTCATTCTATACTACTCACATATATATCCATACTTATCATATTGCAATATCGTTTGGGGAAATACTTATCCTACCCATCTTCAACCGTTGCTGCTGTTACAAAAAAAGGCCATACGCTTAATCACATTTTCGTCAAAATATGACAATACCGCTCCATTATTCCAAAAATTACAAATATTGTCCATGAAACAAATGAACGACTACCAGGTGTTAATTTTTGTTGACAAATTTTTCAATCACACAGACCTAATTCCAAACACTTTTAGATCATATTTTTCAAAATTATCTTCTGTCCACAGGTACCCAACTAGACAGGCTAAATTAAATTTATATCGCGATTTTTACTATTCTGACTTATCTTTTTATAGTACTAAAATAAAGGGTCCTAAAATATGGAACAATTTACCCTCTGAGTTAAAATCTCACGTTTCGCTCTCAGTATTCAAATCAAGGATAAAATCGTATTTATTAATGGAACATAATTAGACACCTATTTTGTTTGCCGTCTGTGGAGGTTGGAAATTCAATTTGTATTTTTGTTTTATACAAAATTGAATTTTCTCACTATAATTGAATTTACCGCATATTATCATCCTTGTAAATATAATTATTATTTTGGGATAAAACAAACCCCTCGGGGTTTTCATCCCGCCACTATTATATTTTGTTTACTAAGCATTATTGTTATTCATGGTGAAATAAAAAAATCAAATCAAATCAAATCAAAAAGTCAAGTTCTGGTATGAAATATCTAGATTTCTAGTACAAGCTTGTAAATATCACACCATGTCTAGATGCAACACGATGTAGCCTCCTAGTAATTGAGTCCTTGGACGACTGTTCAAGTTGCGAATAATCAATTCACATATACAATATCGATCATTTAGCTAATTAATTCTTGACGCGTGAGCACAGGGAAAATATTCACTTTTGCAATCGCCAGCTTTGTCATGCTATTCTTGAGTGGCTTGTTGCTTTGTTCTCTCATTGAACGGTTTTATTTCATCATACAGGAAATACGCGTTTTCAGTTTGTTATTCGATAGGCTGCATGCTATTTTACATCTCAAATTCCCGGAAAACCTTTGTTTAAGTTCACGAACAGTAAAGGACATATGGCGATAACATGGTAATAGCTCATTTGTGCTACACGGTTACGAAACAGTGTTTATCTCTCCTTACGTCGTAAAGGAGGGGAGCGAGGCTGTCGTCGGCGGTGTCCCCTCCCTGGAAATGATAAAGCTTTTGGTTTAACAAATTAAAAAAGAAAATAAAAAAAAATTCACAAAAATGTGAGGTGAGTATTCCACTAGTGGCGTCAGTTATGGGACTACCCAAGGAGATTCTAGGGGTGCTTCAATGTTAAAATCTAATGATAAGTTGTTTTGTTCAGCAGAAGTGCACATGTACATCTCTGTATAGACAGTTTGCTGCGGACTAGACGCTTGTAGTGTTAACTGTCACTTGATGGTTATGAAATTTAGTACACGTGTTTCTTATGATTAGAGGATGTACCTTTGCTATTTATGAGATGAAATATCACTTGTTGTTCAAATTATGGAAAGTGATAAGGTGTTTTTTTGTAAAAGTGTACATAAAATGTTCCCTGAAATTGTCAGATGATTATGTAAATTGGAACACATGTTTCTCGTGACTAAGGGATGCGCCTGTGCTCTTATAAGATGAAATATTAACTTTGTCCAAATTATGGCAAATGATTAGGTTTTTTTTGTTCAGCAAATCTGTACGTGAACACCTACATAGAACGTTTGCTGAAATTTCTGGATATTTATTTAACTTGGTACACATATTTCATATAATTAGAGAAATATGCCTGTGCTATTTATGATATGAAATATTATTTATTTTCCAAATTATGGTAGTTTGGACTTCGTACTTTTGGCAAAAGAATGTTTGAAAATTCTGTTTTCGAATATTTCCTGAATTTCAGACAATTATATATATGAACGCTGTATCAAGGAATATATATTTTTTTCAAATAACTAAATTTTCGCAATTTTTTAGAATATTGTCGGAGATTTTCGCCATCATCTATATAATTTTTCAAGTAGTAATATGTTTTTCAAATTAAGAAGTCATCCATGAAACTATAGTTTGAAAAATCTGATACTTCCTCATATAGAAATCCATCACTGGATTAATCCAGATAGCATTTTTAAAAATGTGGCTACATTTCTCTATAGAGAGTGTAGCCACATTTTAGGTAATGTCGTTTTTATCATAAATAACAAACTGAAAGAGCTCGGCAAACATGAATAGTCTGTAAATGTAGCCACTTTCCATGCAGACGAACTCCAAGAATAAGAAAATATCGGTATTTGTCCAGGCCTTGCACTCACCTCGCATTTACCAATTGATGTCGGATTTATCGGAACCCGCAGGCTTGTCGCAGAATTAGTATATGATTCTGATAGTATTATATCCTATAACATCGAATTTTTATTGGAAAAAATAACTGTATGGATGGAAACTATTCACGAATATAAATCCATCGCATGCCGATATTTCGTCGCTGTTGTTCCATAAAGCCGCGCCCCCGCAAACGAGGTTAGCGATTGGCTAACCGGTTGGTACAGGCGAGGATTTGGTGAAGCAACTCGGCCAATCACAGCTTGCTTAACAAAGGTCGGGTCGTCTGCATTTCGCCTTTTCGAAGATGGTGGAATATTCTTCGGCGATTTAGACCACGTTTTAGCCAAATCCTGAACGATTTATATAATAAATAGTTCCCATCCATACTTGTTTAACTAAACAGTGAACAAGAACAAACCATGTTTCCATCGAGTGCAGTGCACATGCCGAGTTAGGCCTAAGTTCCTGTTTTGAACTGAACGGCCGCGAGTAACTTCACTTTTCTGTGCATACGATGATTTTCGATGTTTGTAAAAAAGGGTTTCTAAATCATTATGTCGAAGCTTTCAGTAGCTTATTATGGCAGTGAAATGTTTCAATTAAATGTGGCTACAGTCTCTATAGAGAAATGTAGCCAGAAAATCTATAGGGATTGAATGTGGCTACAAAATGTGGCTACATTTGTAGCCACAAAAACCCCGGCATTTGCGGTTAGGCCCAGATAGTTTTTCCTAGTTTATGTGAAGCTAATCCTAGTTGATATATAAATTGTTTCATTAAATGCTTTCCCTAAATTTAAAACAATGTTTCTTAATGTTTGAGATGCAATTTATTGAAATTGAAATATTTTATAAAATAATAGGACTATAAATGCTATATTTAAGAACAGTATTTGAAAAAATAAAATATTATATCAAATGTTATATGTTATAACTTCAAATCAAGTACCAATCAGATAGGTAGTAAACCTATGTTATGTAACCCAATGCAATCTCACAAAATTTAGATCCAATACAAATCTTCTACAAACCAGAAATAAAAAGAGTTACTTTTACATGCTTAATTAATTTTTTTCACCCATTTCTCATAATAAGACAAGTATGAATTGCTTTACATGCATAATGAAAAGGCACGACTTTCTTACTTGTTGAAGGTTTGAAGTAACAAACTGACATCATTTAGGGTTTGTTTTGCTTCTTAAGTTCCATATGTTGCGATCAACATAAAGAGCACGCCTTGGGATATATACTTCAACTTCACTCTGGTCACATTCATGACATATGAGGTACAAACAAATTCATGTTATTACATCGGCAATCAGAGGTGGCATAGATCTTGCAAATAATAATAATAATAACAGATATTTGAGTTGGTTAATTGATCATATATCAAAACTAGCAGTTATGAGTACGTGAAATAAATAGTTGAATGAATAAATCATCGAAAGAGATATAAAGAAGAAAATAATACGCAAAAAAAATAAAAAATAATAATAATAATAATAATAAAAAAATAAAATAAAATAAAAAAATGCAAAAATAGAAAAAGTAATAATGATAAAACATATATACATATATGTATATCGGTGATAGTAATAATAAGTACTGTACATTATTGTTATGTAACAGATACATAATATATCGTAATTATTCATATAGTATTTACCACAAAAACAATATATAGATGTTAACCCCAGTACTGAATTCAAGACTCGCCAACAGTTTAAATTGGGATCTTGTATATGGATCAAATAAAACCGAGAAAACAACAATGGTGTAATCCGTACTCAATACCGAATATAGTTTGCAGTGACACTATTCCAGTGCAGTGATTTTGCTTTACGAGCAACCATTCTCTACTCTATTTTATTAATTATCACTCTTTGTAAGCTTTCTGCCAAAAAAATGAGATATTTTCGATTCACATTTTGGATTTAAAAACATCCAAATTCCATTTTCAGATATTTGTTTCATTTTGAAAAAAATTACTTCATTGTCTTGTTTGCCAGACCTAGAAGCATTGATTAAAATCACGAAAAACTGAATTAAACTTGAAATACATAAAACAAGACATTGTAAGTAAATATAATTTTCAGATATGATCAGGACATTTCAACTATAGAATAGGTTTAAATTTCTTACCACAAAAACAATAAGACAATATAAGAAATGATATTCTTGAACAATAAAGGTGCATGTGATCAAAACAATGCCACTAGAATAAGTTTAAATTTCTTATTTCAAGGAAATGGAAGATTTTATTTCTTGGGCATCTGACGCATAAGAAAATACATTGAGACCAAATAATCTTGTTTTGGGAATAAATTTGTTGCTGTGTATTTGATATTTGAAGTGAAATACCTAACATCGCGATATCATTCATGTCAAAATATCACCAAGTCGATATGAACCATCACATAATACATGAACACTACAGCGACTCTTAGCTTAAAATATAGCTTATAAAATACAGTAAACATGTCCACATTTCATTTTTGTTATATGATAGGATTTGATGAACAAGCGGGAGCTGTATGCTCATCTCTTTCTGTTTCTGTGGCATCTTCGCTCTTTATTTCGCGCTTTGTAACCGGTAATGTAATCCACTATGACAGTCGAAAATCATTCACTGTTCTGAAAGTAGTCGGTATATCGTACCAAAAGTTCACATCTGTCAACACCTGATTGTCACCGACAAAAAGTTACAATGCTTTGTCTGGACTGAAGTAGATGGATGCGGCACTACCATCACCTAAACCTACATCATACTATAACAGAGCCATAACACATACATGTACATATGCAATGTACTCCAATTATGCAATATGCAATTCAACTATATTCCATTATTATTTAATGTTTGTTTATTATGAATTAGCATTATAAGTAATGTTAAATTACTCTATATGCAAGCTGTAATATTAGTTCTTTTAAATGTGTGCACTTAATAAGAATTATGTGACACATGTTAAAACTAGGATTTAAGGGTATGAATATTGATTTTGTAATAAGATGTTTTGATAACAGTTTGATTAGTCCATAACTCTTGAGGTAGACATTCAATTAGTGTTGTCAGACAAGTTCTGACCAGCTGTTGCAAAGACAGGAACCAGGTGTCAATTATAGTCAGACTGTCATTTTACTCTAAGATAATCCTCTGTTGTTATTAGGTAAGACTCCCTACTATTATTGGAGATGTCATGTAGAATGAACAGGATAACCGATAGACATGTCAAGACATTAGAATTACTTATATAATAGTCAAACAGTGTTTGTGATTGTTAGGAATCACTACCTGGAGGTATAGCTAAAAC
>JAVTVY010055229.1:0-29211 GCA_036873755.1 Hanleya hanleyi
ACTTTACATGAAGTGCGAATCTATGCAATTTAGATGAGATTATCAAAGTGCTAATTAGACAATATATTGTCTTCTCTGCCAACTCGACGAGGTAAAACAGATTTGCGAATCTACGCTAAATATACAATATATTAAATTTCCCTGAAGTGCGAATCTATGCAATTTAGATGAGATTATCAAAGTGCTAATTAGACAATATATTGTCTTCTCTGCAATCTCGATGAAGTAAAACAGATTTGCGAATCTACGCTAAATATACAATATATTAACTTTCCCTGAAGTGCGAATCTATGCAATTTAGATGAGATTATCAAAGTGCTAATTAGACAATATATTGTCTTCTCTGCCATCTCCACGAGGTAAACACATTTGCGAATCTACGCTAAATAGACAATATATTAACTCTCCGTGAAGTGTGAAACTATGCAATTTAGATGAGATTATCAAAGTGCTAATTAGACAATATATTGCCTTCTCTGCCATCTCGACGAGGTAAACACATTTGAGAATCTACGCTAAATAGACAATATATTAACTCTCCCTGATGTGACAATAAAGTGAATGACAAATCGATTTGCGAATCTACGCTAAATAGACGATATATTACCTTACCATGCAGTGCGAATCTATGCAATTTAGATGAGATTATCAAAGTGCTAATTAGACAATATATTGTCTTCTGGGAAATTTCGCCGAAGTTAAAACACATTTGCGAATCTACGCTAAATAGACAATATATTAACTTCCATGAAGTGCGAATCTATGCAATTTAGATGAGATTATCAAAGTGCTATTTAGACAATATATTGTCTTCTCTGCAATCTCGACGAGGTAAAACAGATTTGCGAATCTACGCTAAATATACAATATATTAACTTTCCCTGAAGTGCGAATCTATGCAATTTAGATGAGATTATCAAAGTACTAATTAGACAATATATTGTCTTTTCTGCAATCTCGTCGAGGTAAAACAGATTTGCGAATCTACGTTAAATATACAATATATTAACTTTCCATGAAGTGCGAATCTATGCAATTTAGATGAGATTATCAAAGTGCTAATTAGACAATATATTGTCTTCTCTGCCATCTCGACGAGGTAAAACAGAATTGCGAATCTACGCTAAATTGACAACATATTAACTCTCCATGGAGTGCGAATCTATGCAATTTAGATGAGATTATCAAAGTGCTAATTAGACAATATATTGTCTTCTCTGCCATCTCGACGAGGTGAAACAGATTTGCGAATCTACGCTAAATATACAATATATTAAATTTCCCTGAAGTGCGAATCTATGCAATTTAGATGAGATTATCAAAGTGCTAATTAGACAATATATTCTCTTCTCTGCCATTTCGACGAGGTAAACACATTTGCGAATCTACGCTAAATAGACAATATATTAACTCTCCCTGAAGTGCGAATCTATGCAATTTAGATGAGATTATCAAAGTGCTAATTAGACAATATATTGTCTTCTCTGCCATCTCGATGAGGTAAAACAGATTTGCGAATCTACGCTAAATATACAATATATTAAATTTCCCTGAAGTGCGAATCTATGCAATTTAGATGAGATTATCAAAGTGCTAATTAGACAATATATTGTCTTCTCTGCAATCTCGACGAGGTAAAACAGATTTGCGAATCTACGCTAAATATACAATATATTAACTTTCCCTGAAGTGCGAATCTATGCAATTTAGATGAGATTATCAAAGTGCTAATTAGACAATATATTGTCTTCTCTGCCATCTCGGCGAGGTAAACACATTTGCGAATCTACGCTAAATAGACAATATATTGACTCTCCCTTATGTGACAATAAAGTGAATGACAAATCGATTTGCGAATCTACGCTAAATAGACGATATATCACCTTTCCCTGCAGTGCGAATCTATGCAATTTAGATGAGATTATCAAAGTGCTAATTAGACAATATATTGTCTTCTCTGCCATCTCGACGAGGTAAAACAGAATTGCGAATCTACGCTAAATTGACAATATATTAACTCTCCATGAAGTGCGAATCTTTGCAATTTAGATGAGATGATCAAAGTGCTAATTAGACAATATATTGTCTTCTCTGCCATCTCCACGAGGTAAACACATTTGCGAATCTACGCTAAATAGACAATATATTGACTCTCCCTTATGTGACAATAAAGTGAATGACAAATCGATTTGCGAATCTACGCTAAATAGCAGATATATTACCTTTCCCTGCAGTGCGAATCTATGCAATTTAGATGATAATTAGAAGAATTATATCGCCTTTAAACCCCGGCACCAAAGATTAGCAAAATATCTGCACTATATTGTCACCAGTGCTATTTAGCACCATGTTAAGAGATAGGGGGGAATGGAAAATATCAAGGAAAAAGCCAATTGCGCACCTAACTCAAAAATCGGGGGTGATCGAATACCGATAGGGTGATCGATTTATTAGAGGAATTACCGTATATATGCATCATCTGATAATCGATCTTAAATTTTAACCTTTTCGTGATGATAAATATCGCGTGTTGTGTATCATGAAAATGGGACAAAGGAATTTTCGCAATTGACTGCATTTCACCGAGGTTCCAATTTCCGATGAAACAGTTTCATGTAAAAATAAAATCTATGCCTACTTGTATTGTCAATTACAATGTTATTCATCTATAAATATGTGATAAATAGATTATGATATATCCATTTCCATATCGTCCCTGGCATCAGCCCTCGACCCCCATATCAGCCAGAGAGCCGAGGGTTGATGCCAGGGACGATATGGAAATGGGTACCGGTATACAATAATCTCTACATAACAAATTATGATAATACAATCAGTGTATTCTATTTTTGTGGTTGCAGTATCTCCGGTAAGAAACCATATCGGCTACTGTTATAGGATTTCACATATTGTATATCTATATCAGCTACCATATAGAAAGAATGGAATAGGGTGTGCCAGATATCCACTAAACTGCAATTTTATTATTATAATATTCTTCCCATGATTGTTATATCGGACCGGTTGTATTTTTGTTAACAAGTGGACCAAATAAAAAATTTATTAAAAAAAAGAAAGAGTCCATTACTAGATCAGTTGTGCACAACGTAACCTATGATCGTAAAAGCCAATTCTGAGTCGTGCCACAGCTTGTTATGCCAGCCTTGTCGTGTCAGATATTTAACACATTTATCACAATGGTATACAATTTACATTTCTACAACGTATATATTATTCTAAATGCAGAGCCAGAATAATCCCATAGTGAAAGCATGAATCCGATCATGCTGTTACAGAATGGCTAGCGCCATATTGAGCAGTCCCATTCATGGAGGATTTTTACTCTACATACATTTGTATAATGAAAGTACTCAAAGTACTGATGTCTGGATCGCCAATAATGGATTTAAAGTTTCAAAACGTTTCAGCTGGCATGTTTCAGCCGATAGCAGATGTATGGATAAATGTGGAGATTTTCTCCAAGTTGTGGACGAGTCTGTTTGGGAAATCACAACTGGAACACAGAGTTTAGTCTTCAAGGAAGTGAATTTGTGAAGGCGGCTCATTTAGAAATATGCCAGGTCTTCATGGTAGCAAGAAACTATCTACAGTAATATGCTTTAAAGTGGATCGTCTGCGTCAATGTCTTCTACCAGTTTTTGCGAGCAGATTTTCATAATTCATGCAATTCTATTGTGACAAAACGACAAATACGCGAGGAGACTGGATAGTTTTATTAACTAGTTTTATTAATAGTTCTGTGTAGCACAGATATTTGCAAGAGCTGCATGAGTTTGCGTTAAGTCCCCAAGATTACTTATATATGCCTGCATGGTGTTTATAGTAAATTTGTTTGTTGACAACGATAGCGTTGGAGAGACAATTTGTGCGAAAATTCCTGTTGTTGTTGCTGCACGATCATTGCGTATATAATTTAGTTTGAAAAAGTTTGAACACAACCAACAACAAAACTTTTCGAAAGCGGTACCTGACAAATTCTGTTGTTTCCGCTTTCGGAAAGTTTTGTTATTGTTCAAACTTTTTGAAACTAAATTATATTCGGTGAGCAGAGTCCCCCAGAATACATAAATTTGCACTGGACAGGATCCGGTCAAGTTCACAAGACGAGAAAAATGTAAATACTATTGTTGTTGCTATGACACATATCTCCTCTGGAAATATATTCCATGCAGTATGCGTACACATTAAAATAGTAACAAACGCCGACTTCACGGGAAAGAACGTACGAGTGTTGAAAACTGGGGTCTTCATAATCCCAGAACCTGAAACTGTCAAGTGCGACACTCAGATCAAGGATCAAGGAACAAGATTTGCAACATCTGCTCGTACAGCAACATTAACAGGGATTTTCGCACAAATTGTCTCTCCAACGCTATCCTTGTCAACAAACAAATTACGAACTATAAACACCAGGTATATATATTATAAGTAATCTGACTTACCGCAAACTCAGACAGACGCAAAACCGCAGAGACGGCAAGCACCACGAGGTGGGCAGCTTACCATATTACCAGGTCATCAATTTACATTTACAACAGTCTACGGTGACAGCATAGCGCTGGCATGAGTTAGCTCATAGTGGGCGCTGAGAACCGGGTTTGAGCCGATCGCTCGGAACCAGACAATGCAAAGAACAAAAAAATAGTCCACGGATTCAAGCAATCCCTGGGCGAAGAAATGAATATGAAATACACTCAAATTCAGATTTCGTTTTATTTCTAGTTAACATGAAACGATTACGACTGTTTTTTCTTCATTTTCTGGTTAATACCCTGATATATGACTCAAACACAGTGAAAATCACTGGCGGAGTGATACAGGTTAACACGGGGTCATTGCATTATAGTGCACGTACACATTTTCAGATATTTCGTGAGTGGCAGCATAGTCTGGTCAACACCGCTACGCGGTGCGATCCAGACAATAAAATACAGTGAGGAATTTGGCATAATGAGAAAGTACATAACTGTAAAAACTCATGGGCCAATATGGGAGTGTTGAGAGCACGAAATGGAATGAATTTTTCTCACATTTGGTGGAGCACAGTAAATACACGTCAGCTGTATTCGTGCCAGAGAATAAAACTGAGGTCTAATTGGTGGGAATGTCTCAGGGGTCGAGGCACGCCAGAATGTATGGAGGCCCTGGAGGGTCGTGTCCGAATTTCTGGCATTTTGGTACAAGAAGTTTAGAATTACCCTAACAGTATTGCATAATATGAATTATTATGCACAAGGCAAGTATAAGGTGTCTTGAGATAAAATGACATACACACCTGTAGAGCTACCACAGACCAAGTGACTAGGTTATAACCCTGGAAAAACCCAGCACTTTTGATGATCTTATAGTCCGACACTAGCACTCCAATAACACCAGTCACCACACCAATCAAGGCTGAAAAACAACAGTACAGGTATATCTCATACCATGTAAATATAGTCATTTTCAGATATCAGTTTTAAATTATTCCGGGATATAATTTGAATTATTCCTACACTGTGGAACACCCAGCCAGAAATATTGACGCTGGTGAGAATCAATCTCAGTCTCTGGGATACCAACCCCAGGGTGCGAAATAGCCCTTTGCTCAGTTGCCCAGGGTAACCAAATTTTCTTTTGGGCAACCAAATTCTGCTCGAATAGCCATGCATTTGGATGTGCTGGTTGCCGGTGCTTGCTCATGGGCAACTAGAAATTGTTTTTCTATTTCACACCCTGAACCCACTTCTCTACTAAATGAGATAACAATCCAGCTTGATCCATTTGACAAGTATATGACTAGTGTTTGTCTCACATTTCGAGGGAACCATGTATATCGGGAACATGTTTTCTCAGAGCAGTGAAATTCTGCACAATATCTCTACATAATTTGTCTGTAATTTCACGGAAATCTATTCAGAATAAAATAAAGTGTCTAATTTGTATGTTATTATAAAAGCTTCAGTTGGATTTTCATGTAATTTCTGGATAAAAATGCTCCAATCATGTTCAGATGATCATGATGATGTGCGGAATTTCACTGTTTGTTCTGAGAAAAATTAGCTCTGATATATTGACAAAATATCGGTTCCATCAAAATGTGAGACAGACTAATTGCCATGGTATCAAGTGAACTTTGAAGTTAAATGATTCTTACATGAGCCAGTATTTACAGATATACTCTATGTGCATATTTTGATGAATAATCTTTTATAAGATTTTATCGTATTAACTATTTCCAGAGAAGCCAATATATGTTGTACGAGTTTCGAATAGCCATTTTTTTTTTTTTTTTGCAAATCTGATCCATTGCAATCTTACATTTATCTTAAAAAGAATTAAATCATAAAATTAAAAATTCAGATTGAATTCCTGCAATAACAACTTTGATTTTATACTGTAAATCTACTTACATAACTGGACATTCCTAATCCAAAGGCTCTGGCTGGATCCCTTGAGGATCTTCTCAAAGTAGACTCCAGCAAAACCACTGCTGAAGCAAGCACAAAACACAGCTATCAGGCCCACAACAGGGGAGGGTACCTTATCTGATGTTTTAGTCTTGGAAGTCTCTTCTGGCTTGTCTGCTGGCATCTGAAATCAGGGAAATGGTATCCACAGTCATATTGTGCATTATTCTACCTCATTAGAAAATTGTTCATCTTGAATTGTGTGCCTGAGAGACCCGAATGCTTGTTAGAGTGATGTAAGTCACATCAATGGTGGATCCGTATATCAGGAATATAAAAAACAGAACATTGTAATTTTTTTTATCACTGCATGGCAATCAATATAAATCAGCCCAACTCCAATGTTGGCGATGTAGTGTATAAGCTGGGGTTGTATACACCAGTATTATCCCATTGAGAAGTTTGACTAGGCAGGTGCCTGGCCCATGTGGAATGAGTGACTGTTTTGATACAAAGAACAAGTTATGGTTTGTAAACGTACCTGTACTAGTGCGACACCCAGGACCAATATCAGGAGAGAGATCCACTTGACCGAGTTGATCCTCCTACCTAACATCAGCACAGAGAACAAGGCTGTCGTCAGAATCTTCATCTGATACGTCACCTGGAAATAAACATGTTAGAATAGTTACAGCAGGTTTAGACAGAATTTATAATACCACAGTACAGAATTTGGTTCAAAAATAGACCCACTTGAAAAATTGTTGACAGTTTCATTGTAGCCAAAACACCATGCAAAAGTGTAAGATTTTCAAGTTGTTAACCACATAGGATTCAGTCATCTGTTTTTACCAGGAGCTCTTCTCATTAAAGGAGAAGAAAACATGTGACTAATGTATACACTGAATGAAAGATCTATCTCCCCCATATCCAAAAATGTAAGCGAATATTTTTTTGTGATTTTTTTTACCGTCGATCTATTCATATCGAAACATCAAAAACTGGAGCCTGTGGACAGATTCATAAGTGCCGCCATTACAAGGGTTTGCGTCTATTTTAGCCAATCAGAAATGCCTAAAAAACGACGAGGCCCAGGTGACGTCACACGCTTAGACGACCCGAGCCAAACTGGTGACACGCTTGAGTGACAACGATGCGCAGGTTGAACGCCGATTTAATCGAGTGGAAAAAAATGCAAAAATATTTGGTTACATTTTTGGATACGGCGGAGATAGATCTTTCATTCAGTGTATACATTAGTCACATGTTTTCTTCTCCTTTAACTATCTAACTGAGTCAAAGATACAATATAATTAGAATGGTGGGTGCTTAAAAAAAAAGAAGATTAATTGGAGATCAATGTTCGCCAACTGGCTGTGTTAGCGTGTACTGGAAAAAAAGAAGTCCTCATATTGCTAGTATACCCTGTTGAGAGGTTGCAGAGCATAATATACAGCAAAGGCAAGTAGCATAATCATGATAATTAATCAGTGAAATGTAGGGTAGCCCTACACCCTGTCTTACCTGGTATGTAGCAGCATCTAAGTTGGAGAGAGCCACAAAGAGGAGATTATTCTGTATGGTGTACAGACCTGAGGGTATCAAAAGCTTCATCGTCTCTCTGGGTTTGAACAATACCTCATTATTTACTAGAGATACAGCCTGCTGTATACTGTAATCTGAAAACAATCAGGTTACCAACTGTTTAACATGAACTTAGGATAGTTCACAATTCTTTGGCTTTATGATAACATAATTCATTGGATTAATTTTAACAGAACTGTTTATCCAGGCAATAAATGCAAAGTTTTTAGTTGGGTAGTCATGAAGAATTTGTCAGGTTTTTTGGGGACTTCTTTGGATTTTGAAAAATTGGGTGCTTTTATAATTGCCAATAAGTGATACATGATATTTGAAAACAATCTGTGATAATTATAGGCGCGTTTGACAGGCCTACACTAGGTAGTCGAACTGATCCAGCAAAGGAGAAATTTTGTTCAACTGTTCCATAATGTCATTGAGTTAGACAAAGGTGAGATGTAAGTAACCCACTCAGTCACTGAGCAGTGCAATCAAGTTCAAAATGATGACCGCAGTCAGCCAGTATATCCTGCAGAACGCCACCTCATGAGGGCGCACTCAGCTCGACGAAAAATAAATATAAACTTGACTACCAGTACAAATTTCAATAATATAAGTTATCCTGTCCCTGCGAGCTTGATATTGAATTTTATCCTGTTTCCTGGCGAAAATGCCACACGACCGCCGAAAATGCCACACGACTGCGAAGCGGGAGTGTGGCATTTGCCAGAAAACAGGATAAAATTCAGTATCAAATGAGCAGAGACACGATAATGAATTTATTTCTACGAGCAGCCTTTTCAACTCGGGAAAGTTGCAAGGTAAAGTGGGTCTAAATCTTGCTTTAGAATCATGCAAATACAACCAAAGTGATAATAATAACGACTGGAGAAATATTTGTAATATTTGGAATCAGCATTGTAGATTTGGTCATATTTTATAGAAATATGACAAGAAAACATGACTTCTGCTCGAAATGATGAGTCAAAAGACCATACAGCGCTAGAGTCTGATCGCCAACTCTTCGGCTGATCGGCCGAGCTGGGGTCGAGTTCGGCGAAAAAGGCACAGTTTTCGAACAAAAAACATCTGAAAATGGTCAATCTTGAATTAAACAACGTATTCTAAGAATGTTTTCTATCTGCCAACAGTATTTTGATTCATGTAACCTAAAATTGTACACGTCAAATAACAATAAACGCGAATATCAGGGGTAAACTTCCACATCATTCATATTGTACCGGCGCATGTGATCGTACCGAGACGAGATCGTGGAAGCGAAGTCGAGCGTCAGGCGGCTTTCGTGTTAATCAGTCACAGTACACTACCTTTTCCAGATATTCCAGGAACAGTCGCACATACTATCGGTCAGATTTACAAAGTTGATATCCGACATATTCTTTATTTCCAGTTCTGTTGCTGACAGAACACTCCAGCTGCCATGTTTGTTTACATTACAAACTGCAGTCAACTAGGTCAGCCAGTGCAGTTTGGTACATGTATGTGTTTTTATCCCAACGGCACATGACCGCTGTCGACCAATGGCTTGCCTAGAATCTTCTGGGAGTAGAAATAATGGTATCTATTTTGTTCAACATTTATTCACACGACTGAGTTTAGAATAGTTTGACTTCATAAGTCAGAAAATTTGTGATGTCTCCAACTTCAAGCTGAACGTGGAGATTGAGTCGAACTCGCAGTATCTATATCTGCATGGCATACAGATGTTAATAAGGCTACAGAAAGATCCACAGGAATACAAACCTTTCTGTACAAATATGATGATGAAGCAGGTGAACAGTTTTAACACCTCAGACACGACTACAGCTGTGGAGGACAAGTACCGTGGACCATCCTCCTTCACTGTACGAGAATATCGTAACAATAAGACTAGACAGGTCGTTTGAAGCACAAGCACCAACAAACTGATCCTCCTCATAGATATCGGCATCTTCAACTCTTCCTACACCCCGCGAATGGAGCCCCCTGGATTGCCTCACTCACAGACCCCACAACATCCAAATCCCAGCCTCTTTTCCTGAATATATCTGGAGAGAGAGAGAGAGATAATTAAGGTTTAAGACAGTGACAATGAATGGTGGGGTTCAGATGATATTCAGGGGTTGAAATGTTTGAAAACATATACGTGTACCTGTCCCATGTGACGAATATAAAAAAAAGAAACCTGTCTCCCAAGATGGACAACTGACCAAACTTGTGGTGAGAAATTGAACTCAAAGTCCTTGACTAGTGGCATTCCCCAAACAGGTGCCTGTAGAAATACATGGAAACGTGCCGAAAATGAAACAAGCGTTCTGAGAACTATGACATCTCGCCATGTGAGGTGATCCAGTATCAAAAGCAGGCATGTAGAGCAAACTTTCCATGTACAAGTGTAACAAAAACTATGAAACTTCAGTTTCACAAGCAGGATGTTGTAAATAGCGACCCCCAGAGTCAGACACCTAATCGCCAGCACTATATGTCGGCGATCTGAACCACTCGGTCAATGGGCCTCCCACAAAAATAAGAGGTATCAGACCGGTAGTTTTGAAAGCGAACATACAGTACCCCTCTGATGACCATAATGACACAGCTCCCTTAGCTGAATACATAGAAAGATATTTTTGTCATTTATAAAGTGATCGAATAACAATATTTTCAGTATTTTGAGATTACACTAACTTAGTATGGCACATATTCTAGTGCTGAAAATTGGTTGAGTCCCGTGTGGGATTCAAATCTGCGACCCCCAGAGTCGGGCACCTAATCACCAGCACAATATGTCGATGATCTAAACCACTCGATCAACAGGCCTCCCAGAAAAATAGGAGGTAGCAGACCGGTAGTTTTGAAAGCGAACATACAGTACCCCTCTGATGACCATAATGACACAGCTCCCATAGCTGAATACATAGAAAGATATTTTTGTCATTTAGAAAGTGATCGTAAATCACTATTTTCATTATTTTGAGATTACACTAACTTAGTATAGCACAGATTCTAGTGCTGAAAATTGGTCGAGTCCCGTGCGGGAATCGAACCAGCGACCCCCAGAGTCAGGCACCTATCACCAGCACTATATGTCAGCGATCTAAACCACTCGGTCAATGGGCCTCCCACAAAAATAAGAGGTATCAGACCGGTAGTCTTGAAAGCGAACATACAGTACCCCTCTGATGACCATAATGACACAGCTCCCATAGCTGAATACATAGAAAGATATTTTTGTCATTTAGAAAGTGATCGTATAACAGTATTTTCATTATTTTGAGATTACACTAATTTAGTATAGCACAGATTCTAGTGCTGAAAATTGATCGAGTCCCGTGCGGGATTCGAACCAGCGATCCCCAGAGTTGAGCACCTAATCGCCAGCACTATCTGTCGGCGATCTAAACCAATGGGACTCTCACAAAAATAGGAGGTAGCAGACCACTAATCATGAAAGCGAACATACAGTACCTCTCTGGTGACCATTAGGACACAGCTTCCATAGCTGAAACATAGGAAAATATCTTCCTACGTTTCAGCTATGGGGGATGTGTCATTACGGTCATTCTATTTCTTCTAATTATTCAGACAGCAAAACTTAACTTCAAGCATCTGCAGAGAGAAATTCTGTTAACATTCTACAAATTTCACTAGCAAGATTTTCAATTTTCAATAACATATCCACACAATATTTAGCCTCAGTTGACATAAAGATGGTTTTATTCTGCTTTTAAGTTTAAAAATGCTGTTCGAAAAACAGAATAAAAAAATGTTTGTGCCACATTCACCATCTCGTGACCAGTAAACCAGCAGTCAATCACGCGCCATGAAAAATCAGCTTTCAAACATCAGATTAACTAAATTGAGCACTCGGAGTACCGTATCTATATAGTTGTAGTTCTTTATTTTGTTCAGAGAAATACGTTTGTTAAAGTGATCGTAAACCCTCAAGTAAAGTTTCCACCAAATGAAAGACCATTGCGAACAGTGTCGGAAAATATTTATTTTAATTTTTTATGATATTATTACACACAGTAAACTGCAATTAAAGCATGGTATTCTATGGTCGTCTGTTGCAATCATATTTAGGTCCGGTGATGTCACACTGCCTTAATACAAATATTTCAAACTTTGTATGCACTGTCCAGTGCTTGATTCAAGCTTAAGGTATGTATACTTTGACTTTCAACGCAGACTCACTGTTCCAATGTGCATGTTTCACCAAAATCTGGGAGATGGTGACTCATGAGTGTCAAGTCAATTTGAATCTTGCATTTAATTTCCCAGATTTTGGAACATACACATTGGAACAGTGAGTCTGTGTTGAAACTCAAAGTATACATACCTTAAGCTTGAATCAAGTAATCTTTCCTGCAAAAGAAAATATTTGAGGTGTAGTAGTATGCCCAGTCATTCAACACATTTAGATTATTTTTCTTAAGTCTAACTGCTTTCCCATGAACAGTTATCAGAGTTATTTCTCTTGCTTTGAAGTTCTCTTTTCATGCTTTTAGAAACTCAACTTTCATCCTTCTGAAATTTTAACTAGAGGTTCCGCTTTGACCCTTGAGTTGCCGCTCCGGCATGAAGCCTATGCTGGTTGTTTTTTTAAGCAAAAACATACGTCTCCCCCAACCTGCCACCTTGCCTTGAGTGGGCACATAATTTAAGGGAAAGTGCTATAAAATGAATGTAGCAATAAGTATCCTAAACAAAGCTGCGCATCTAAAAATATTAATTACAAAGAGGCGATTTTCATTGTTGCAGTAACCCAGTGAGGAGTCGGGATTTTATATAGCAATGAGTGGATTGCCGCCATCTACAGCGTCCAACCGATGTGGAATACATGTAATTGTGAAGCATCAACTATTTCGAAACTGATCACATTAGGAAAGATGCAAAACATACAAGAGCCACACCTATAGTATACATGCTGTACCGTATAATTTAGAAGTTTCATGCATCTGCATGCCTTCAGTATAGTTTCCAAGATATGGAGTGAACAGAAATTGGACAGACAGATAAGCACATTTTACATGGACCCACGCAAGCACTAGCTCACACCAGCACCTAATTAGATCATAAGGCCATTTCAATGAAGCTTCCATCCAAGTTTGGTGAAATTTCATCCAGTAGTTCTCCACATATCTTGTAGACAAGAGTAGTCCTGTACATACATGTAACAAAGCTGGACATCAGAAACAGATGGATGCACGCAAACAAACCAAAACCTAATCAGATGAGGAGGCCATCATGATAAAGCTGCCATCGAAGTTGGACACGAACGAATGCTCGCACACACACACCAAAACCTAATCAAATGAGGGGGCTATCCCACTGAAGCTTCCATCCAAGTTTGGTGAAATTTCATCCAGTAGTTCTCAAGATATCTTGCAGACAAGGCCTGTATACACATGGACGGACGGATGATGGACATGGATAAATGCACACACACACCCAAACCTAATCAAATGAGGGGGCTATCCCAATGAACCTTCCATCCAAGTTTGGTGAAATTCTGTCGAGTAGTTCTTCAGATATCTTGCAGAAAGGGCCTGTATACATTTTTACATGTACATGTACAAGTACATGGGCAGAGGGATGGAAACCGGACACGGATGAATGCATGCACACACACCAAAACCTAATCAAATGAGGGGGCTATCCCAATGAAGCTTCCATCCAAGTTTGGTGAAATTCCGTCCAGTAGTTCTCAGGATATCTTGCAGACAAGGCCCGTATACATGTACAAGTAGATGGACGGACGGACGGACACCGGACACGGATGAATGCACCCACACGAACCAAAACCTAATCAAATGAGGGGGCTATCCCACTGAAGCTACGATCCAAATTTGGTGAAATTCCATCCAGTAGTTCTCAAGATATCTTGCAGACAAGGCCTGTATATACATGTACAAGTAGATGGACGGACGGACGGACACCGGACACGGATGAATGCACGCACACACACACCAAAACCTAATCAAATGAGGGGGCTATCCCAATGAAGCTTCCATCCAAGTTTGGTGAAATTCCATCCAGTAGTTCTCAAGATATCTTGCAGACAAGGCCTGTATATACATGAACAAGTAGATGGACGGACGGACGGACACCGGACACGGATGAATGCACTCACACACACCAAAACCTAATCAAATGAGGGGGCTATCCCAATGAAGCTTCCATCCAAGTTTGGTGAAATTCCATCCGGTAGTTCTCAAGATATCTTGCAGACAAGGCAAGGGGACGGACAGACATCCATCCAGACATCCAACCAGACAGACAGCACAAACACTAGATGTCTCCCCCCAACATAGTTGGGGGAGACATAATTACAGATGGTTATGTCATTTAAAGCTCAGTGCATGTGGAAACTCTCAGGGGCAAATACAGGCCTGTTTTGCTACCCTTTAAATTACAGCTGGTTTCCAAAAAGCCCAAATTACAGACTTTTTGATTTCTCTCAGGATTGAAAAAGAATTGACTAGATAACATCTGAGCATTCTGTGTTCTGTTCAGACCAAGAAAAATCAGTTTGAGGACAATCCAGGGTCTCATAACATGCAATTACACTCTAGGACCTTAATTTAGCCCAGATTAGAGGGCTGGAAAGGGTGCCCAAATTAGAAAACTGTATTCGCCCTAGACTCTTTTACTAGGTGTTATCATTTGGTAGGTTGTGGCATTGAGTTGTATAGATTATCAAGCTCTTTGAGCTTTGAGGTAACTCTGTTGTACATGGCAAACAGACTGTATAGTAACCATGTGTCAAAATGAGAAGTGTGAATAGAGGCAGGACACTTCTACCATCAAACCTGTCATACTGGACCAAGTATAGAAAACTCGGTGCCCCTGATTCATTCTTTCTTTGAAGTTATAGACTAGAGCAAAAGGTTACTATATATAGTCTTGGTTAACATTATTTAGACCAATCAAGGGATAATGTTTCAAAGATTAATCTATCATAGGATCACAGTGCAGTTTTATTCTGGACTTGAGATTCTCACATCTGTAAAACAATACCTAATTTGTAAGACAGACAACAGAAATTTCATTCACCATTGAATGAAAAAAAACCCAGAATGGTCCCACTTTTATAACCATATTATACTAACCTACCTACCCAACACAGACCCTCATGGATATTCAGTGACAATCTGGTCTTGAACAGAGAGATATGACTTTTGGAAAGATAACTATTTCAATTAGAATGTGACAGAGTGGATTTGTAAAATGTTCATAATGAGCAATGTGGTGCTAACATTATTCATTTCAAAGACATGGACTCCCCCAACATATTGTGGACAGTAAAAATTTACTAATGCAGGCCTGCAAGTGGCTCACAGTGAAAATATGGGAGAAAATATAGGAGGAAATTTGCCAAAATATAGGAGAAATATAGGAATTTTCTTAATAAAATATAGAAAATAAGGGAGTGTACGACAGGTGACTACTACTTTGTATGTTCCAAAATTGGTAGTTTCTGGTGTTTAATAAAATTATTTCCACTGAAAGCGGTCATCATGGTCATAGTGATGGTGATTGAGGAGACCCGTTCTACTGCTTCGTTGAAGATAGAGCAATTGAAATATCTTTATATTTTCTAAAATGTATTTTCTAAGACGTAATATGCAATGCAATGCAATATTGACTAATTTCAGAGCATTGGTGAAAGTTTTCGTGAGAAAAGTCAAAATATGGGAAATATAGGAGGTTTTGAGTAAAATATAGGAAAATATAGGAATGACTCAAAAATATAGCAGGACTGCCCGGTTATTGGAGAGGCCCTATTGTTGGACATCTAGATGCTGTAGGGATATTTTCTGAGAATATTACATGACAACTGTAATACAAATTAAAATTTACAGTTGACTTACAAAGGCATGTTGATAATTTCTGTTTATTCACAAAATTTGTGCATGTTAAGCCCTCGTGCGGGTGGGAAACATTGTTACAAATTTGGGTGAAAAAATGGGTCAGAGAATTTCCTCCAGTTTCTCAATTTCATACCTGATTGCCCTCAGGGCTTGTGTTTTGAGGAGAGTGATCACTCTCACTCTCTACCACTCCCCTTCAATTGCAGGGTTAGATGCAGGATTTTCGCCAAAGTCCTTGTTTGAAAATAGCTTTGTCGTTATTTGAAAAAACTGTAATTTTGCAAAATGGCTAATATCACTCAAATGGTGTTGAACATTGCAAAACCTTGTCAGTTTGTGTTCTTTGAGTGTTTTACACAAACTACTGTGCCTTTTGCCCCTGATATTCATGGTCATTTGATTTTATAGTTATGTTCTTTTTAAAGGTCAACCCAAATGATCTGAGGTCAATAATATAAAAAAATAGTCCTTTCGATTCTGAAAATAATGATATTTTTTTCATAATTTTGTGCCGTCTGGTTGGCGAAATATTGCCGTTTGAAAGGTGAAAATCGCTCTCCTGTCAATTTCAGCTGTGACGTCACGGAGGGACAGCCGTCTTGTATTCTCTATGTTAAAGCCGTATACCACAGTCATAAGTAGCTGATTTCTGGAGATTTTCGGAGTATCGGGACATCATTTGTTAAATATACCGCGACGTTGTGTAGTGGGAGGTTGCAGTTTTACTACAGATGACCGTGTTAGTATTCATTTGTGGCCTAAAGACGAGAAAATCGCTGCAAAGTGGACAAAATTTGTACACAACACGAGGGTGTGGAAAGAGGGCCCGAGCCAGTACTCGTATAATTTGCTCGGCACATTTTGACAGAAAGACATCATTCGAGGACCTCTACAGCGTAGCAGTTGAATTCGGGTACAAACCAAAACTAAAGAGAACAGCTATTCCAACTATCAAACCTAAGAACAATCAGAATGTGACGGCAAAGAAATCGGACAAGGAGAATCTACCACGGACATCGGCTGAACGAACCTTGCCTGCAAGCGAGGCCTCGGGCAAGGAGACGGCTGTACATGCCCTGCTCGCTCTCGCGTCTCCGATGAACGCCCAGAATGCTATCCATGATGTGGCATTTGTTGCTTGAGCACCTACAAGTTAGACTGGATGAGTCTCTATTTCATATATACTATTTAATAATAATAAAATGATCTTTCATAAATATATATATAAGTAAAAAAATAAAAAAAAATAAAAATAAAAAAAAAAGTATAAAAATAAAAATGAAAAAAAAAAAAATGAAAAAATTATTTCAAGTATTTCTTTCCTTTTTGTTTCCCCTTTAAAATACATTATGAAGCAGGGGCTGGGTCTAGTCTACCTACAAGTGTGATAGTGCATGTAGATCAGACAACGACAAAGTCGTACAGTGATCGGGCAAACGTTTTTTTTCTGAACACCTATTGGTTCTGAACACCAATTGGAGTGAATGGCTGTAGATACAGAAGTGATAATAATATCCTTTGACATTTGAGATTGTGGGAATATCATTCGATTTCAATTTAAAATTTGTCGAAAATTTAGCAAATGTGAATGCCGATCCATCACGTCGTTTCGACACTCACTCACCACGGCTTACTTTTCGCCATGAATGTCCAAAGTTTTTTATCAAACTATATAATTCTGAAATTGGTATTTCATGGGGATTATGGGAAAACAAACAGAATTCAAATCGGACGTATATCAGTAGAGTTATCAACAGTTTACTGTCCATTCTGCCGAATCCCGGAGTTTATCCCTTCGAAAAGGCCGTCTCGGCCATTAACAACAACAACAACACAGACGTGCTCGTTCTTTACAAGTAACATCACAGAATCGTTCTACATTCAATACAGTTTGAAATATATGGACATTTGGTCTTATAGATGACGATAATAAGGTTTTCAGTCAAGTTCCACACCAATCTGTATTCAACAAACGACCTCTCCGAATCCTGTCGTCGTCGAGTTTCACGTTGTCAGAATGGTTGTAACTGTCAGAATCGGAGCCGTACGGCTCAAATTGATAGGCCTGAATTCCGTCGTTGGTCTTCAAACAACTGTTATTTTGCCCGTCATCATCCTCCTCTATGTCTATTTCATGTTCTTGGCGAAAAATATTTCCATCTAACGAGCTGATATCGCTCGAATCGACATCTGAATCGGAGCTCTGACTGCACTCGCTTTCCATGTTATCGGCTATTTTTTCTGCCCTGCATGACGTCATCAACCCAGCTGTGAAAGTGTGAAAAAGCCCACTTTGCTCCCATATTACGTGTGTTTCTGATCAGATTAGAATTTTTTCAATATTTCTTTCATACAAAGTGAAGTATGAACTATGATTTTCAAGGATTTTTAGACAAAAATTTTTTTTGTTTGGGTTGACCTTTAAGGACGCTGTGAGACCCTGAATCTAAATCTGAATTGATATCAAGGCAGTGAAAAATAGCTCTCCTTAAATGTGGTATTTTGTACTGCATTACATAGCAATCACTCCCCTTGTTGTTGAAATCACTCTTCTATTGGCATATTAAAGAGCTATTTACAGCTCTCCTGCAATTTTCAAATGTCAAGGTCTGTGCAGGTATGGTTAAATTCCAACGAAATTTGGCTGAAAATGTTCCCACAATTATAGAGAATCTTCAATCTGTATCTCACTCTCAGTGTGCAATGTGACCGGAGTTTGGCAGACAATGTATATTTCTTGCCACCACTCAGTCTAAAAATAGAACAATTCCGGGGAGCAACAAGTTTATGATAGCATGACACATGGCTCACACTTGCAATAGCACTGACTGACTGCAGACGATAATGGGCACTCCCCAAACCGGCAAAATTTCAGGCTGGTCGAATCTTCGATGCTCATACTGGAATTCAATTGTGATCTACATTGCTGATTCATGTTTAATTATTTGTGGAGGTATACTCAAGACTGTAGGACAAACAATTTGACAGTAAGTTGATTTGTTTCAAATATATTTGTCACGGAAAAAGTGTCCAATAACTGAGCACAAACTTGGATGTTCATACCGTGATTGGTCCTTGCATTTTAACTATTCAGTCTCTCCCCATATATTTTCTCCACTTTTCTTTTATAACGATTTATTACTAAAGATATAGTCTTGTATCCAATGGCATTTATCTTGCCATACGTGGTTGCATGGCTGACCTGCAGACTCATATTCGCCAAAAGTGTCCAATAACTGGGCAGTCATGCTAGGAAAATATAGGAGGCAACAGGCCTGCTAATTTACGAAATTAAGCTAGACCACGATGAACTACAGGAGACTCTGGATCAAAAATAAGCTTCAGCTGTCTGACCATGCATGTGCTGCTATAAAATCTCTTATAGCAGCCATCAAGGTAAATCATTTATTTTATTTTTTTTTTTTTTTATGGGTGGAAAAAAACAAACAACAGGGTTACGGGATGGCAAGCTCTACCAGGCATTCATTACGTTCTGGTTCGCGCCTCTCCATTTAGCGCTGTAAGGGTCTCACGGACTTTGCCGGAATTGACCCAAGGTCATCTGTTGCCACAATAAACGAACATGACGACCGTCTAACTGGGCGAATTAATATCAGCTGCGATTCACCGATATATATTTCCACAACATATAGTTCTGAGGTAATTTGTCAAAAAGCTGCCTTCAAACTGTGTGACACTGCCGTTTTGTAACACACTGAATATCCGTTAAGTATATTTCACGATCACTATACGTTTTGCGATCAGTAAAACAGTCAGACAGAACAGTTCTTGGTTTCTGCAGGAATCCTGCAAAAGATGGCGAGACCCCTACAGGGGTAAATGCAGCGTAGCGCAAAGCACCCTGGGAGAGGATGACAGGACGGGCATCCGATCTTTCGTATTTCGAGCCCTGACAATAACATTAATAACATTGAAATTGTTAAAATTAGTTGCAAAACAAGAAACATGATATAAATTCTATAATTTGGAAGATTATCTTGGATATGTCGTAAACTTGCAAAAGTATACCACAGTTGCACTGTTTTAAACTTAGTGTCGAAAACTGGACCTCCTCCAATACCATACACAAGTACACGCCGACAAGCACCTTATCGCTTCATGACAGCCCATAGGGAGTGCCAGGCCAAAACTAACAATCGTTATGTCCATTGCCCAAAGTTAAATATCGAAATCTTCAAATCCCTTCTGCACATAATTACCTCACATGTTTTTTTCTGCTTGTGCTACAGTTTTGTTGGCAATGCAGTCAACAGGGTTCAAAATCTTACGGCACATCAGAGCACGCGGCACACCACAGCACGGCACGGCAGAGAACGTTCTATAAGGGGGGTAAATCTTGCGTGGCTAGGAGACCACTGGGCACTTCAGGGGACGTTTTATTAACGCACAGGGGCACATCAGGGAACACTCGGCACTTCAGACGGCGGCTTATGCACGGGTATTTTAATTTCGGGTAAATGGAAACCCTTTATATATTTGCATGTTTTATCTGCTGTCTGATGTTTGTAGTTATATATGTTTTATCATGTTTATATGTGTGTATGATTGCGTTTTAGCTCTGATGGGCACAACTTTTACGCAAATAAACGATTCTATTCTATTTGCGATCTCTAGGCTACCAGTTCAAACGATCTCTACCAGCTAATATTGCGGGTATATTTACCCGCAAATATCACCATGTCACACGTGTTTTTGTCAAAACCATGAAAAGGGCATTTTCTGCGCAGTAAGAATTCAAAGCATACAGATATATCCACATGCATGGTTTATTTATTGGATCATTGATACACCGGAAAGTTGATAATAAATGAATAAGCCTTTTCGCGGTTACAAGAATCGGGGGTGATGACGGCCCTTTTTCTACGCTATAAAGAGATCATTTATCTCTCAAAATATGCAAGACTGAAAAATTGACATGCTTCCTAGTTTATTTTACGTTGATTTCTCGAGTTTCATAACAATTTACCCAGTAGGGTTAGTAAAATCACCAGCAGATCAGTCCGTACACTGCATGGGCTTCTTGTGTCAATCTAGCGGCACAGGAAGTGAAAGCATCACCTCTCCCATCCCAGAATGCAGTGCGTTTAACATGGTGTTGTTTTTTTGTTTTTTTTATATGAATATTTTTATTCATTTTCAAAATAATCCTCTTATACACTTATATACACATTATACATTGTATGAGAACAAAGAGCACTTAACAACGATTACATATCAATAGCGAAGTCTCCGAACTGTCCGTGTACGAGTAATTTGCCCTTGCCCGCTAGTAGGCGCTCGAGTCAGGGGGGACAAAATGTGGATTGGATAAGATGAAAAGAGATAGGTAGCCATCAAAACAATGCAATATATTGAGCAAACGACATTTCCAATAGCTTCAAAATTGGGTTCGGTGGCATGACAGACCACACTTGTCATTGTAATACTTTGTATTTGGCCATATCCACGTTCAATGCGACATTTTCTATTGTAACGCCAGTGACATCATTAGTATAATGCGTAATGTCCTTTGTTGACGCATGAAGTTAAAATAGATGGAGGCACGACTATCTCGGGCGAGGTGCCGTGGCCAGCAGTACCGCCCGCTGGGCCTTTGTATACTGAATAGCTGACAGCGGCCACAGCTTTCTTTGATGTTCAATGTGCGTGACCGCCTGACAAATTCGCCGGTCTGTTGGCGACTCATTAACAGGGCGGAAGTGAATCATCTAACCTGCGCATTTATAATAAGTTTGAATTACCAGATACAAATTATGCGCAAAGCAAATATTAAGAAATGTGAAGTGGTGTGGATTATGGTGATAGTTTTATAATTTATGTGCGATACTAATTTCCCTAATTACATGGTGTTGAAAACTGACTATCATTTTTACCATTTTCGAACATTTTAATCGATTTCGGTAATTTCCGCATTTCCAAACATTACAAAAATTTGCAAGGAAGTTCATATTCGCAATGGTAACGTGTGGTCAAAACGGCATGAGGGAGCAGTCGCTCGTTCGAGTATAATCCACAAGTAAATAAATGGAAAAATCCCCAATTAAAATACATTAGGGATTTTGTCAAAATGTGAAAATTGGTCATTTTCAAGACAAAATAAATTCAATTTCCGCATTTCAAACCTCTGAAACAATGAATCTGCCTATAAGGGAGAATAGATTTTTCCAAGCCACAAGTTACCATATTAAGGAGCAATGAACAGGAAAGCGAAAAAAATGGTTTATGTGAACGCTAGTTTGCCGTTTTCTTCTCTTCAAGTGCCATATTAAGGCTATCAGCTAATTGGCACTTAATAAGCAATCCCCCCTGTGGGATAAATCTCCGAGTAATCGTCAGGCCCCAATCAACAAATGCCTGAGCGATTCCCAAACAACGTCTCACTATGAACAGCTATATCCCAGTTCATCCATTACTAGCTGAGACGCCCTTGTAAACTGTCTAAATTAAAAAAATAAATATAAATAAAACAATATATTGATATGCACTGTTGGATACCACGTATAGCTGGGTTCGTGGCGATTTTATTTATTTACACATGCAGTGGTCATTTCAATACATGTTTATACGTTCAACTGTTCAATATAATGAACAATTTTATAATTAGTTATGAACAGGAAGGAAATAATTAACACATCTTTACCATCCTTGAATATGGTTTTATTCTGTCATGTGATATTTTCTATAAAGTGCGCTGGCAAATATGGCTTCTCCTTTCATCTTCTTGTCCTCAGTCGTCATGTGATGGTACTGGTGTGAATCTGAAAGATGTCAATCAGTTTCACTATTTAATCACAATACAAAATAATACTGATCTGTAGTTTTTCTATCGTTTAGTTTCTGTTATGAGGATTTGGTGCCAGTTATTTTGTTATGTAAGACTACTTAAAACGGTTAGATATATTTAAAAAAAAAAATTATAATAATCTTTATTACTTACCAGGAGTTTTGGTTTGTCGCCTGTCTTCCGATTTGGATGCACATTTAGTTACGGATCGTGAACGTTTTTTGCCTACAAAAAGATATAGAAATGATAAGTTTCATTGCGTTTATTTCATTTCTAAGTGAAAATACGATTCATTTACTTAATCTGTCAATGCAGTGTTTTGCAACAGTGTTCCGTTAATTAATATCAACTAAGGCCCTATATCTATCGCTATATATTTCGTTTATGACCAATGAAAAAACACTTACAAGTTGATTTTTTGGAAGCATGGGTACATTCTATGCAGATCCAATCTCCTTCCGGTACCGAATCTTCGTTAATACCGGCACAGTCGTAATGCCACCATTCATATTCGCAGTGTGACCTATCGCAACCAATCATTCTATCGTTGTTTGTTTTACCACAAAAACAATATGGCTCGTCTTCATCACTGATGTCAGCAAGATTAATTTCAGTTAGATCTGCATCGCATATGTTCGAAAACAAATAATCATCGTCATCAGATATACATGCCATTCTGAATAATATCGCTGACGTTATACTTGAAAGATTTTTTTGATTTGAGATCCAGTGTATTTATAGTAAACGTTGGCCTGAGAATAATTAGCCGAGTGACAACTGTCAAATACTTGAGGTGTCCTGCCTCTGCATGAATTTTACTAGAGCAATCTGAGTAGTATATAAAAGCTAAATTGGGTCTCTTTTATGCAAATGAGATGACGTCATCGATGACGTCACAGAGCTTTCAGCCAATCAGAAGCGAGTATTTTGACCCGGTGCATTATGGGCCATATCCAAGATGGCGGCGTCTGCCTTCTGGTTCAAGATGGCGGCACGTCCGGTGTCATCTCCGGCAATGTCCGGCCCTCTCCGGTACAATAGATAGCCTTTGCAGGTCAAAAATAGTTCCATGTATTCATCCGCGGTGATGCGGTCTGGTGGTGATGTGGTCTGCCTCCGCGGGCAGAAAGTAGTCCCACGGAATGTACACCCTGCCTGGGGGGTTTTCCCCCGGGCCGCAGCGCGCTACATAGAACTTATAGTCATATGGACAGCCTTGGAAAAAGTAATCCCCATGGTCGATGAAGTACTATCTCTATAGGAGCCACATAACCCATCAGAATACTGCGTATCACGGACTACACCCGTAGAGCTAGGCGCGCATGTGTGACCTGGTCTATAAAACACGTCCCTCGGGATCCCACACCTTCATTTCTACGGTTGCAGAGCCATGGCGGAGATCCAGCCCCATGCGACTCGCATTTTACAGTATGCCACCGTGGTGAATTCATTCACGGGTTACCGAGCAGTGGTCCGGTCCATGTTTGCAGATGGCGACGACAACGAGGGGCGACGCCAGATCTTGAGCGAGTTCACAGAAGCGGTCCTCCACAGAGTGCACTCGATGGAGAGGCGTGCCATCACTCACCACTACTGGACTATGACAGCCATCCTTGATGCTCGGGCTATGGACCACGAGCGCTCACGTCGGAACCAGCACCGGCTGGTTGGCCTCATACTAGTCTGTGCCCTATTGACCCTGGCGCTGTGGTATTGACACTATAAATACCAGGGTCAGACAGAGTGTGTGTCATTCACCGTTCGACATTTGGAGCAAGCATGTCATCCATCCTACGAGCCATCCTACCCCTTACACCCCAGGTGGGGTTACACGTCTATGAAGATAAAGTCACCCTGGTGGAAGACCGGGATGTCTGTGGGTGGGATCCGGAGTCCACATCCACTACGGTGACGCTACAGCGTGACGGCTGGACCAAATTTAAACGCGTGTTGAGCGATGAGCTCGACGGACACCTCATCCACATAGACAATGCCATCTACGTATACCGTGGGCCTTTCTTCGCACACCTGGGCCGCTACCAAGATGCTACGCGAAGCTTCACCCTAGACCCCCATCTGTGGTCAGCCTTGGAGAAAGTAGTGCCTATTGTGGACCAGCTGTTTACACCGGACGAACGATCATCAGACGAGTTGGGGTGGGCTCGTGCTATTGAGGACGCGCTGGCTGAACCCCATGAACAACTACATGAACCCGACGACGACGACGAGGCCATTGATTACCCGGCTGAACTGAGTCAACCAACACAACGGTGGTAGAAACTTGTTATAAATAAACCATACTCTCCGGGTCCATCATCATTGTGTCACCATGAAGCGCTGGGAGAAGGTGTTGGATAACTTATACTACAGTCCCGACAGTCCGGCGGCCTATAGTGCATTGTCGGCTCTCTATCGAGCGGCCAAACCCCAGGGGATACAACGTGCTCAAGTCCGAGATTGGTTAAGAAAACAAGACACCTATACCTTACATCGAGCTGTCCGTCGCCATTTTCTACGGAACCGGGTCATCGTGGGAGGAATAGATGCCCAGTGGCAAGCGGATTTGGTCGATATGAGCGCCTCTGCCAAACATAACGATGGGAATCGGTATATCTTGACGTGCATCGATATCCTATCCAAGTATGCGTGGGTGGTACCCATCCGGACAAAAACGGGGGCGAATCTCATAGCGGCGTTCAAAGACATCTTCAAGACCGGGCGCAAACCTTTGTATTTGCAAACCGACGAAGGCACGGAATTCCTCAACAGACCGTTCCAAGCCTTTCTGAAAGCCCAGAAGGTCTTCTTCTTCCATACGTACAACGAGACCAAGGCATCCGTGGTGGAAAGGTTCAACAGGACATTTAAAGGTCGCATGTATAAATATTTCACCTATAAGAATACAAGGCGGTACATCGATGTTCTCCCGAAACTGGTGAGGGGTTACAATCGAGCCTATCATCGAAGTATACAGAGAGCCCCCATTACCGTGACCCAACGCAATGAAGCCCAAGTCCGGCGTGTCTTGTACCCCAGGCCATCGCAGCGAACGACGAAGGAGATGTTCAAGGTCGGGGACCCTGTACGGATCAGTAAAGTCAAGGGCAAGTTCGAGAAAAGTTACTTGCCCAGCTGGAGCGATGAGCACTTCCTGATTAAACGGCGCCTACCCCGACAGCGGCGAGTCTACGAACTGGAAGATCTTCAAGGGGAACCGTTGCTAGGCACGTTTTACGAGATGGAATTACAGCCTGTCGTAAAATCACAGCAAGACTACTACACGGTGGAGCAGATTTTGAAAACGGAACGTCGACGTGGCAAACTGTTTCATTTCGTGAAATGGCAAGGCTGGCCGAGTTCCTTCAATTCCTGGGTCGCTGCCAACCAGGTGAAACGACTATAAAGCCAGATACCACTGCCGTCCTCCTTCATTCCACGTCCAACCATGAACACGGTGCATCCGTCTCTGAACACAGCGTCTTCCAAAACGCGCAAAGTGCAAGTGGTCTTTGGTGTACTAGTGCTAACCCTGCTGAGTGTGTTGTACGGAGGTGTGTTTTACGACGTAGCCTATGTCAGCACGTTACTTAACCAACTGAGAACACCAGCCATCAGTGAATCCGGTCTACAGAGAGCACCAGTCGTATCCAGCCCAGTCACCACCACCACCACACCTCGTGTACAAGCCACAACGAGTGTAAGCTCCACACTTACACCAAGAACACCCACTACGTCTGAAGACCCACCGGATTTCATACCTCACAGTGAACCGACAACGACGACGACCCACGTTGTACCCATCACCACCATCATCATCCCTGAACGTGAACAGACAACGACAACCGACGTTGTGCCCACCACCACCGCTCCAGTTCACTCGTACCAAATTTACAAGAGCGGGTTACCACGACAGCGGATACACCTCCAACCATGGACCCTCGGTGGCAGCATCCCTTCACCTGCGTCATCGCAGGACCGACGGGCTCGGGCAAAACGCACTTCGTCAGGAAGCTCCTCGAACACGCCGACAGCATGATCACTCCACCCATTACCAGAGTCGTGTGGTGTTACGGAGAATGGCAGGAAGCGTATGCAGCAATGCCCCACATCACGTTCGTGGAAGGCCTACCTAACCTGGCCGATTTGGAACCCGACACCTTGGTGGTTCTGGATGATCTCATGGCGGAGACGGACAGTCGGGTCACCCAACTCTTTACCAAAGGCAGCCAGCATCGACGGCTCAGCATCATCTACATTGTGCAGAATCTGTTCAGTAAAAACAAAGAACATCGGAACATCAGCTTAAATGCCCACTACATGGTGGTCTTCAAAAACCAGAGAGATACCACTCAACTGCTGCACCTGGCGAGACAGATATACCCCGGCCGCACACCGTTTGCATTGGAAGCCTTTAAAGATGCGACAACCCCTCAGCACGGGTATATGCTCTTCGACCTGAAGCAAGCCACCCCGACCACCTTCGACTACGGACCGGCATCTTTCCCGGAGAGACTCACCACGTGTACATGCAAAAATAATGTAAACACACCTACAGTGGCTCCCCCAGCTGGGGTGTGTGTGTTTGATGATGGGGATAATAAAAAAGAATGAATACCACAGCAGGATTGATTTTTTGTCTCTGAAGTAGATAAAAAGAGCAGAATTGTGGGTTCTAGCATTAGTTGTACAGGATGTCTGCGCGAGTACGGAAGCACGCTCCCACGCTCCGTGTATTGAAGACGGCCCCACCCGAGTTAGTCCGAACCATTGTACGTGGTGCGGACCCTGCTCTCGTGTGCTGTCTGTGCGAGATTGGACTCAATATCTTAAAAGGCAACGTACCACTGACTCCGGCTCAGAAGACCAAGTTGGCCAAGCATAAGACAGGTCTAAGAACCTTAGTCCAGAAGCGAGTGTCTCAAACACAAAAGAAAACGGTGTTACAGAAAGGCGGCTTTCTCGGGGCTATCTTAGCACCGTTGGCCGCTTCCGTGTTGGGTCCAGTATTGGGTGGACTCTTCGTCCGACAATGAACCACACGAAAAAATGGTCCTCGTCGAACCTCGGCTCCTTCAAAACCTCCAATCGCCCTACCCTGTCCCTTCTACGGCGAAGACGATAAACACCCTCGATGGAGAGATGCAACAGATCTTACAGAGACCGGGGTTAAACGATAGTGAGAAAGTACAACGGTACAATGAGACGCTTCAGCGGTACATGACGTTCATGGACCAATACAAAACCCTCTCTGCTCCACCACCACCACCATCACCACGTGACACACCGCCGACCTCAGCACCGTTCCAACAGCCGGTGGGGTACCTTCCACAGCTCCACAGTGGGTGGAAGACGAAGTCCTGAAGAGTGTACCTGCCTCGTTCAAGAAACAAGCTGGCCTGGTATTACAACGGATGAAACAGAATCCTAACATGACTTGGAATGATAAAGGCGAACTCCTGGTACAGAATCAGGTGGTCCCCGGGACCCACATGACGGATTTAGTGAATGACCTGATGCGTCAACGCAGGACGCACACGAATCCTCGAGGATGGGAGGTCTTCGCTCAATGCTTGAAAGACATGCATGTACCACAGGAATTGGTGGGGAACCCCGAGCGCTGGGCCTTTATGCAGAATGTGAGTACACCACCAGAACCTTGGGAACCGGAGTCACCACCCAAATCACCACCACGGCGGGCACCTACGTTTTCACCCCTTTTACCACGCCACCACCTGCAACCAACAAGAGCTAAATCACCGCGACCATCACGACGATTAGCGCCCAAGGGCTGGGAGAAGTATTAAAACCAACAGCAGCAGCAGGACAGCTCAGTCATCATGTTTTACCTCACCCTACCCAGTAACAGCTCGGCTGATGTGTTCCCTGACAACACCTTGACCAAGTACGTGACCCAGTTACCGCAACCGTTGCATTTACCTGGACGCTGGGAATGTGGACTCGTGGATATCCAATACCCTTACTCGTGGTACAACGTGCGAGCCAATGAAGTATGGTACGAGGTGACCTACGAAGGACAAGAAACTCGACTCAAACTACCCCAAGGTCAATACGATACCCCCAAGGAGTTCATGGGTGGGCTGAGAAGTCTGATGCATTATAAGTCTCTACGAGACGTCACGAATATTTCAAAACCCATCAAATCTTTCCCCTTCAAAAATCATGTGGACTTCGATTACAACGCACACAACGACAAGGCCAATCTCACGCTCAGCCCCAACGTGAGTGTCGAACTCAGTGCTACCCTACAGCAAATGCTGGGTTTCAATTATCAGGGGTACGCTGGCCCCACCGGCGAGATAGGCCACATCCCGATGGACATGCGTGGTGGTATGTATGGCCTGTACGTCTACTCGGACGTGGTCGATGCACACATTGTCGGCGACAGCAACGTGCCTCTACTGCGCGTCTGCCCGGTGAAAGGCACGTATGGAGCTCAAGTCACCCACAGTTTCAGGCATATCGTGTATCTACCGGTCAGTCAGACCGATATTGGCTCCATCGTCATCGATATAAGAGACGA
>JAVTVY010055230.1:0-28926 GCA_036873755.1 Hanleya hanleyi
AAATCACTTTCATCCCAAAGTTGTTTGCTAACAAAATGTTTAATAATGAGTTTCTTAATTTCTTGCTTTCTCCAAGATGTTTTAACTTTAATTTGTAGGAATTTACACAGCGCGAACAAATCCTCTTTGCGTAGTTCGTCAAATTCTTCCTGACCAGGCTTTGAAGCAAACTGAGCTGGGTCAAATGACATGCTGATAATATACTACTACTCGACTTCACAAATTCAGACAATGTATCAATTTAGAACTATGTTGCAAAGCTGGAATGTAAACAAAGCTCGCGGACAGGCCCCCAATTTCTGTTACGTCTAAACGATAATAGAAAAACGCAACAGAAAGATTTGTGTAGTCGAGTATTAACAGTAAAATATTTATTTACAATACTAAAATCATATACAAATTAAGTTAGGTCAATATAGCAAACAAACGTCAAATAAAATCTTACTGTTCAATGTTATACCGGTGTATCTCTCGAAGTCTGTATTAATGTGCTAATCTCTATACAGTTCGTGACGTGTAGAAATCGCGTTCCTGTATTTCCACAGTCAATAACGCTCAGCTGTTGTCCAGTTTCCTTCAGTTCAATCACGTAGATAATACAGCGGTCAAACGCACAAGAGTAATCCAACAGGAATCTAATCTAGCAGTCAGTATAATCTCAGTCAATAATCTCCAACGGTAATGTCCAGATATGCACCCAATAGAAATCGTTCGAATCTCCTCCACGATCACTAAACTTCGAGCAATTTATACTTTTATCGGGAATTCGAGATTATTCCATCAGATCAAGAAACTTCCATCGGTACAGCAATGATGTAAGATTTAACCCTAATACCATTATAACAGTTACGAGAAAGTTCGACGTAATTAACCCAGATAAACAAGTGCTTTCTCATTCCAGAAACGTCCATAGTAAACAACACTATGACAGTCTATATGTGCAGATGGCGCTCAAGTATAACTAACAGTATCATACGGGGTCTGTTGATGAATGAGCAGATGGCGCTGTTTGATACAGATCTTTCGTGCAGCGGCCATTTGCAATTATGACAGCTTCGAGAAAACACTAGACGGATGACACATAATTCACTCACGATAAATCGGTCACGATTACGAGAAAATTCTAGATCATATCCACAGAACAGTAGGTTAACAAGTCCACCTCAGTTCTACAATTCTAGAACTATCTTCAGTGTCTAACTTTATACTGCAATACCATGACACCACCGATGATGCACATTCGAAAGGTTGATCGATTTAAATACATTCATTAATATGATACTGTATTCAATTCGAATACAAATTTATTGTTCGTTATATAAGGCTCATTAAACTATTGGGCCCTTATCATGACTTGCTCGCCCAGTCAAGTAACATGATTGTGATTATAATATCAGTCATGCCGTACGATTCGAGGCGATTCACTGACGAAAATAGAACGTCAGAAATCAGACCAGAAATTCACATCCACACATCCCCAAGTCAAACTATCGCAATGTATGATCCATCCGATTTCGCGATACACCCAAAATAGCAGCTAGAAACACTTACTTGCATTCCAAATACAGCAAAGAAAATACGAGCCATGAAATGTAAACCTCTTCACTATCCTGGCGCATGAGCTTTTCCAAAAATTAGAACCACCCACTATTGAATGGTCTGTCTAGGAACTCTGAGGACGGGTGGAACTCCGAGGTCAGGGGTAGTAGGAAGACGTAGAAATTAGGGTGAAGCGTGAGAGTGATGCGGAGTGACGTCAAGGATTTAAACCTTCCGGGTTAAAGGTCACGTCCGGATTAAAGGTTACTTCCGGTCACGTGACGGCCCAGCAAGCGTTACCTGCCCTTACGCTTCAGTGACCTTCAACGTTAAATCCAATGGACAAACCACTCATGGACATTTGCATTATGGGGTGTGGGACCTTGTTCTTTTTGTGTCGAGATAGTGTAGTCTCTCAATTTCGGGGAAGTAAAAATAAAGGGAAGAAATCCGCTTGCCCCTTAGTAGTGGAGAAGCATGACATTTGTGGAGAGTTTTGCAGTATATTTGCCATATGACATTTGTTGAGAGTTTTACAGCAACGCCCCATCTTAACGCATTAACGTCCTATCTTTACGCCTTAACGCCTTACCCTAACACCTTAACATAACAGTTTTTCTTATCTATTGCGCGAGATTGTACCACGCTATTATATCATACTAACGTATGGACAATCCATTCACACCACGGACTAAAATATGCTGAGAATTGGTGATCGGGTAATTCTAATATCGGTTAGAACCAGACTGGAGGTAAAACGCGTATACGCACTGAGGTGTAGTAGAGAAAGGGCACTTTCAGAGACGCTATGTCCCAGGCACTTCAATGTTATTTGTATAGCAATACATGCAGCAAGAGAAGGCGGACCCAAACGCAACGCCATAATGCCTATATCTTAACTCCATAACAGACGCATCGACGGCTGCTCCTGTCCAATCAAAAGCCGTCAATTGATGTTGCATCTATAATATTCTCTCTTGCCCAGTATAGCCAGACAGGGAGTTATATGCGCCTGCGCACTTGAGGAATAGTAGAGAAAGTGAGTATTGGAAGTGCAAAGGAGCGCGTTTGGAAAGATGGGGTCATGTTTGCTCTGGCTACCTGGTAGAGTTACCTGTGTGTGCGTGTGAAGAGGAGGAGGAGTGAGTGAGTGAGTGAGTGAGTGAGTGTTGTGGTGGTGGATGTTGGTGATGATGGCGTTGCTGATCACCCGTCTTGACGCAGTGACGCCGTGACACCCTAACGTCTTCTATATCTAGTCCCATAATGTCATAATGCCATGATGCAGACAGTTGAGAGAAAGACAGTTTTCATATCGTTTATTATCACCTCCATCACATCATACCCACGCTGAGGGAGCCGCCTTGGGTGTGCTTACAATTCAGGTATGCTCTTGTCCAATCAGAAGCCGCCATTTGTGGTTGCATCTGTCATATTCATTCTTGCCCGTTAGAAGTATTCTCGGCTGCTCATGTCCAATCAGAAGTCGCCATTTCAGAAAATCAGTCTTCGGTCATGTTCGCTCTAATCGTTTGTTCTAATCGTCGTCGGGCAGTTCAGGATACGGTAACGGTAATTTGTCCCGGAAGAGCTGTTTGCGTATTATGATCGCATTTTGCAGGGTCTCGGTGGGTGGTAGCCCCATATCTTCTTCCAGGTGAGCCTGGTCTTCAAGATGGACCTGTTCGTGGGGTCGCCTTTTATTTCAAACGGTAGCAGGCTATACTGTTTACAGATCGACATGGCCGTTTTCGTGATGCTGGGCGCATTATCTGTATCAGTAGATAGACGCTCAGCATTCTCTGTTTCGGTATCACTCGGCGGATTCTCAAAATCAGCTGACATATTTTTTCAGCATCTGCATTGGCATCTTGTGCCTCAGTGTCTTCAATCCCATGTATATTCTTCTGGTGTCGCATCATATCGTAAAGTCTGGTGAACGTGCGTTCGCACTCAGAGCATGTATAAGCCATGTTGACGGTTGAACGTCGACTGCGCACGTTTTTGTGATATGCTTGCTTTGATGGACAGTAACGCCAGCCAGCGTCCATTTCAGGGCTTCAACGCAATGGTGAAATAGCCAGAAGCTCTGATTTTTCTAGATATTCCATGGAATAGACACTAATTTATCGAAATACCGTTACGCCCGTCAACGCCCGTTGTTACGCCTTAAGGCCCGTCTCAACGCCTTAACGCTCAGTGTTAACGCCATAACGCCCGTCTCAACGCTCAACGCTCTATCTTAACACCTTAACGCTCTAGTTTGGCCGTCACACCCTAAAGTAACGCCTCAACGCCCTACCGTAACGCCTTTATGCATATGGAAAATATTCTTGCAGAAGGTCAAAAGAAATTATCTATTTTTAAAAGTCTTAAATACATTCTGGACAGAAAATGCCTTGAGATAATGTATAAGAGTTTCATAAGACCCTGTCTCGAGTATGCTGATGTAATATGGGACAAGCTCACCAAACTAAACATTGACAGACTTGAATCAATTCAAAAAGAATCTCTACGCGTCATAACTGGACTAACAAGGAGTGCCCCGGATTATCTTCTCTATGAAGAATCTGGGTTTCATTCACTATCAAAGCGACGCCTGATTCATAAATTGTCATTTCTTCATAAAATACTCAACGACTCGCCTCCACACGTCTTGTCAAACAGACTTCCACCGTTACCAAGTGCTCGAAATCCGTATCCCTCGAGATATTCTTTTAATGTAACCCCCTATCTTTGCAGAACTGAATTCTTCAAGAAATCTTTCTTCCCAGCTACCGTACGACTCTGGAATACTCTTCCGGAAAATATCAAAGGAATTTCTAACACAACCGAATTTAAACTGAAACTACACACCCTTTACAAACTAAATATTCCACCAGTTTGGTATTATGTTGGTAATAGAGCCATGAATATTATATTGTGTCGTCTACGTAATGGTTGTAGTTCATTGAACGGCGATTTATTTAATAATTTTATATCAGATTCTCCATCATGTTTGTGTGGTTATTACGACGAAAGCGCCGAACATTATCTGTTATATTGTCCAATTTTCTTAGCGTGTAGACAAAAAATGACAAACGAAATCAGGGCGGCAGGATTCACCAGCGATCTAACGGCATCAGTGTTACTATATGGGACAAATAATGCCCCCATTGAAGTAAATTTACATATTAGCGAAATAGTTTGTACTTATGTTCTGGAAAGTAAAAGATTTACAAAGACCTGATTTTCACTACATAGTTCCCACCTACGTTATATATATTATTTTCACGATTCACTCCCAGAAATGTTTTCTCAGACCATTCCCTAGAACGACCGTATACCACCTACGTCCGCTACAGATGTACATTTCGCACATTCAAATTGCGCACCATTTTTGTAATGTCACCCGCACTTTGCTGTAAATCTTCATCATGTAATTTCATTTCTTTTCATGTTTTATCAAATGAATGGGAGACACACAATAAGCTCTGTCAATCCCAAAGATTCCAAAATAAAGTTTACATAAAAAAAATATCTGTTCCGGGATATATTGCCGTTACAGTACCCTGGCCTGTCCGACGACGATTAGAACATGACCGATGAGTGAACTTCCTGAAATGGCGGCTACTGATTGGACAAGAGCAGCGGAGAATACATTCCTACGTGCAATAACGAGGATGACAGATACAGCATCGAATGTCGAGCAAGAGCATACTTGAATTGTAAACATACTCAGCGTGGGTATGGATAATAAACTATATGAAAACTTGTGAAGTGTTGATCTTTCTTTCTCTCAACAGTCTGCATCATGAAGTTAAGACATTATGGGACTAGTTATAGAAGATGTTAGGGCGTTAAGACGGGTGATCAGCAATGCCACCACCACCAACACCACCACTACAACCACTCCTCCTCCTCCTCCTCCTCCTCCTCCTCACACACACACACAAACACACACAAGTAACTCTACCAGGTAACCAGAGCGAACATGGCTCCATCTCCCCAAACGCGCTCCTTCGTACTTCCGAAACTCCCGTTCTCTACTACGCGCAGGCGCATATCACTCCCACTCTGACTGGAGAATATTATAGATGTAGCATCAAATGTCGGCTTCTGATTGGACAAGAGCATACTTGAATTGTAAACATACTCAACGCGGCTCCCCCAGCGTGGGTATGATGTGATGGAGGGGATAATAAACTATATGAAAACTTGTGAACGTGTTGATCTTTCTTTCTCTGAACTGTCTGCATCATGGCGTTAAGACATTATGTGACTAGGTATAGAAGACGTTTGGGCGTGACGGCGTCACCGCGTTAAGACGGGTGACCAGTAACGCCACCACCACTCCTCCTCCTCCTCCCCCTACCACGTTGCCAGAGCGAACATGGCTCCATCTCCCCAAACGCGCTCCTTTGCACCTCCGAAACTCCCCTGTCTTTACTACGCGCGGGCCCATATCACTCCCAGTCTGACTTGAGCATATTATAGATGCAACATCAAATGACAGCTTTTGATTGGACAGGAGCAGCCGTCGATGCGTCTGTTTCGGAGTTAAGATAAGCGTTAAGGCGTTGCATGGGGATTCGCCTTCTCTTGTAGCTCCGGTGTAGCCTTGTTCCATACTACGTGAGAACAAGGCCCCGGCTGTAAACCAGTCACCAGATCGAGTTGTTGGGAAATTGCCGTACGGGCAATATTTGCCGAACCAATTGACCATAACCAATAAAATAATTCGATTCTATGTCCACTTACCTTTCATAAAAATCCTTGTTTATGAGTGACCGTCCGTTTTTAGCTTGGCAAGAGATCGAAACTCGGACGAGGGGGGTAAAACTGTCCACATCTCCGCCATCCATTCTCAAAGAGAGCCGTGTCTACCCGCGGGAGACCAAAGCGACTCTCATGTAAACTGGTGACATTTTTGAATCTCCAATCTCAAAGCGAGGCAGCATGACATCATTCTCAAAGCGAGCCATGTCTACCCGCGAACTACTTCCTGTATTAGATAACTCGCTTTCACGGCCAAGTATACATACCGACAATAATTTGTTCGCGATTGATATGCTCCGAAACGGAAAGAGTCATTTCCCAATTATATAGCCCACGTTATGTTTAGCAATTCGCTTCTAACTCGGCAGAGTCAGCAGGTCAGTGACAAGCCAGATAATCATACGCCGCCTACTCACCCCCCAAATTTTGGGGGGATGGCTCCCATTTACGCGTGAGACTCTTTCTCGCAGTAGGGAGTCTCGCGAGACGAGAATGCTCCGCCATCTTTACATCGATAAGTTTTACATGGACAGTTTAACCCCCCTCGTCCGAGTTTCGATCTCTTGCCAAGCTAAAAACGGACGGTCACTCATAAACAAGGATTTTATGAAGGTAAGTGGACATAGAATCGAATTATTTTATTGGTTATGGTCAATTGGTTCGGCAAATATTGCCCGTACGGCAATTTCCCAACAACTCGATCTGGTGACTGGTTTACAGCTGGGGCCTTGTCCTCACGTAGTATGGAACAAGGCTACACCGGAGCTACTTCTCTTGCTGCATGTATTGCTATGCAAATAACCATTGATAACATTGAAGTGCCTGTGGCATAGTCAGCAAATCGGAAAGTGCCCTTTCTCTGCTACACCTCAGTGCGTTTCACCTCCAGTCTGGCTCTACCCGATATGATCTATAAATTACACAAGGGTTTTCCCAGCAAAACTTCCGTACAATTTCCCGTCGTAGAGCGATGACGACATCGGGGATCGCCAACTCTCAACGTGTTCCGTGGTGTGAATGGATTGATACGTACACCTTGTCGACGCGCAAAAGATTAAAAAAAACCATTGCACTAATTTTACTACACACCAGTCCAGTTGGACGCTACCCCACTAGAGCTAGACGTCAATTCCGATGACCTTTTCCCACAAGTCCCTGTCTGCGCATGGGGGCCATAGCCTTACTTCCACTCAACACCCATCCAGTCGGATGGTCCCCTACGAGTGCTTTACTTTAATACCTCACACGGCCCAATCAGCTCAATAGTGGCCCACCCAGACCCCGAAACGTCCACCTCAGATCTGCTTATATGCACGACGCATGCGCACTGTAACTTTTCAGCGAAAGTCAACCCATGGCCACCAGACCTCTCCCATCGTGTTCTACATCGCGAGACAGAGAAAACAAGGTGTCACACTCCATACCGCAAATGTCCATGAGTGGGTTGCCCAAGGTACCAGGTCATTGTCCACTGTGCCGAAATGGACCTAACATGTTCACCCCAGACGTGCCTGAACTTTTCAGCGAAATTCAACCCATGACTTCGAGACCCGTGCCACGTGTTCTACAGCTCGAGAACAAGGTGCCACACTCCATACCGCAAATGTCCATGATTGGTTTGCCCATTGGATTTAACATTGGAGGTCACTGAAGCGTACGGTCTCATGTAGGGGTATAGGAAACTCTTGCTGTGCCATCACGAGACCTGAAGTGACGTTTGACACGGAAGTCACGTGGCCGGAAGTGGCGTCATCCGTTACTCCATGACGTCACTCCGCATCACTCTCACGCTCCACCCTCATTTTTACGACAAAATTTGCCGTCTTCTTACTACTGACAGGCCAGGGTTCCGACCGGAACTATGAGGACAGGGGAACTATAATGATACGCAGTGCCAAATTTACAACACCACCACCATGTCAAAAGCTCCGTAAGGGCTTATGAACCCTGATTTTTTTTAATTTTTAGATCAAAATACATAAAACTTTATATTTCCATCAACACCTACCTTGAATTCCACAACAAAAAGTAACGAAAGTGAATAGAACAGAATTCCAACTAAAACTGTTTGTGGGCAAATTCGATATTGGATATTTTTGGAAAATCCCTTGTACAAAAATGGTGGAGATTTAAATACATTTCTTGACTCGGATTTTCTCTGTTGCATTTGGGATGTTCAATTCAATTCAATTTTATAGCTCGACTTTTGTGAAATAACAGAGTATGGCAAAACATAAATCACATATACTATAGTATATAGTTAATTTAAAATGTATTTTGATTATTGTCCCAAGGCAACCCAGTGGGTGTCCCAGTGCACCAATATCCGGGGCAAACTTTGCCACTTTTTTTTGACTTATTAAAAATGAATTCTGGAGAAATGTATAACAGATATTTCAGAATTTTTTGTATGATTATGTCCTACTAAATATCAGTTATAACTAGAGCATAGAAGGCTATTCTACGGGACAATAATAGCAGAGCTTTTTACAAAAAGGTGAAAAGTTTCCCAGTGTACCCCAATCTCATGCATTTTTTGGATGAAATCTGGACTTTTAAGATGTCAGAGTTTCTACTGGTCAATCCATATACTGAGCAGTGCAAGACATGATGAAGTTCCTACTGGCCAATCCGTATACTAAGAAGAACAAGACATGATGAAAACTCGTGCACATGAATATAATACTTTATTACGTAAAACATTTACCACATAGGGTTAAGAACGCATACATACATATAAGACAATATAACTCATTAAATAACATCCGCACATGCACCAATCACACACACACATTCATACCATACAGATGTACATGTACACAGCATCACACTCAATATTTACATACCATTGCTGTTATCCTTAACACTCGGGGGTACCCTAACCCGAGAAACAGTCATACACAAAGTGTGCAAGTCTTGCACAAATCAGTCTTGCACATGTGAGTTATCGCCCATGTTTAGTACGCTCATATTTCCTGGAGTTAAAATTGTCAGGTTGTACTTCTGCTTTCAGCTTTCTCACTTTCACTTTTGCTGTTGAACAGATTTGCAGGCATGTTTCCAACTCCGAATACCTGTCATTTGACGTTTAACGATTATGAGATGGTGTATGAACCAGCGGAAGATTCCTTCTTGATGTTGGATGCTCTAGAGAGCGAGGAGAGTTATTTGAAATGCATCAGGTATCGTAACTAATACTTTGGGGGAATAAACCTACAACAACAACAGGGTCGGCGTATTCGACTGATGAAACGGAATTCGACTGATGAAAACGGAAACTCGGTCGGTTATTTGTTGATAGCTCGCTTGATACTGGTTCGATTCTGACAATCTAAACTTTCCGGAGTAGCTGAAGAGATTCTCTTTTCAAAAATATATAGTTTGATGACAAAAGTTTTTTAATTTTTGAGATAGTGGGCAACTGAAATTTTCGTGTCGACTTCGCTGAAATTTTTTCTGGACCGACCGACATGCGGTTTATCTTGTCCGGAAAATTATTCCGTGGACTGACTGAAATACTTTTAGGTTTCCGGAACGCTCTACTTTCTTACGAATAAAATGATATAAAATATATGCATGTACCTTCTACCGTTTTCCTTCAAAGGGTTCGCTGAAAAAAAAACGATTGAAAATCACAACATTTTCAGCTGAATCTGCCGTAAAACGGATTAGTGAAGAGAGTTAAAAACTCGGATTTGGAAACGGACTTCAGAAGATTCCGAAAATCCGGAATAAAGATCGCGGGTAAGTTTATTGAAAGATTGGTTATGTCGGTAGGTCATAAGTGTCGAATTAAATTTAAAAAGCATAGTTTGCAAAAAATATATCCTAGTTTTCAAATAAATGAATGTTTGTCATGTAATAAATACAACAAAAATTTGGGGGAAGATACTTTGCGGGTGGTTTATTTTAAGATAAAGATAAAAGTAGATCCTTCAGACAAAAGTAAAGCAAAAACAACAATTCGAAGAATTTGTTGACGATCAGGTTGGGTTAGGGCTTTGAAAGTGAGACATAAGGGAATCATTGAAAACAATGAGTGGTTATGTTCCGATATTATGTCCGATGTTCAGTCACTTTTGAAAAAGCAGTTCCCGTTTGTTCAGGGTTTAGAAGAAACTGGTAAGGCTCCGATGTTTCAAAAGGATGAAGGTCGATGGGTTAATAGTTCTCCGTTCTCTTATGTAGATGGGCCAGCTGGTCAGATTCATCACACTGGTAGGGATCATTGGGTAGCCTGTCTGAAAGATAAGAACAATCAGGTATATTTATTAGACAGTTTGAAATCAGGGAATCCGTTGACAACTTCCCTTGAGATTCAACTTTCTGCAGCTCATGGGAAGAGTGGCGAAAAAATTAGTTACAGTTCCAAGTGTTCAGCAACAAGACAATGGGTCGGATTGTGGATTGTTTGCTATAGCTAACTTAGTTGAGTTCTGTTTTTACGGTTACCTTGGTAAGACTACTTTGACTTTCAATCCACATATTCTAAGAAAACATTTACTTCAGTGTTTAGAAGATGTGAAAATGACACCCTTCCCACGGACTAATGGGAGTGAAAAGATAGTTAGAATTAGGTCGGTGAACAAAGTTATTAGTCGTTTTTGTTCGTGTGGTAAGCCTGGTTGTTTTGAAGACATGGTAGGTTGTGACGGGAAAGATGGTAGGAAACGGTGTACTGTTTGGAAACATTTGTCTTGTGCTCAGCCAAATGACAATTCTACTGATTGGTTTTGTGACAGACATATTCAGTAGACAAAGAAATTATTTCTTTTATGTTACTCCTTTGTTGTTCTTTAGGATTTCCGGAACAACGGACCAATTAGTGTGTGAACAGTGTTTCAAAATCATTTTTGCTTGTCAAAATTGTTGTTACTTCATTTTATAAATTAAATTATATTTATATTATCAATTAGTAAATTTATATTAATAACAAAACCAAGAACAAAAATTACTGAGAACAAAATATGTATATTCCTGGTCATTCTGCATTTCGATTATAAAAATATATATAAAATTAATTATCAATTCAAAATTAAATACTATTTCCATTTACATTAAGTTATTACATGACAAACATTCATTTATTTGAAAACTAGGATATTTTTTGTGCAAACTATGCTTTTTAAATTTAATTCGACACTTATGACCTACGGTACCGACATAACCAATCTTCCAATAAACTTACCCGCGATCCTTATTCCGGATTTTCGGAATCTTCTGAGTCCGTCTCCAAATCCGGGTTTTTAACTCGCTTCACTAATCCGTTTTACGGCCGATTCAGCTGAAAAAGTTGTGATTTTCAATCGGTTTTTTTCAGCGAACCCTTTTAAGGAAAACGGTAGAAGGTACATGCATATATTTTATATCATTTTATTCGTAAGAAAGTAGAGCGTTCCGGAAACCTAAAAGTATTTCAGTCAGTCCACGGAACAATTTTCCGGACAAGAAAAACCGCATGTCGGTCGGTCCAGAAAAAATTTCAGCGAAGTCGACACGAAAATTTCAGTTGCCCACTATCTCAAAAATTAAAGAACTTTTGTCATCAAACTATATATATTTGAAAAGAGAATCTCTTCAGCTACTCCGGAAAGTTTAGATTGTCAGAATCGAACCAGTATTAAGCGAGCTATCAACAAATAACCGACCGAGTTTCCGTTTTCATCAGTCGAATTCCGTTTCATCAGTCGATTATCTGATCCCCAACAACAACGATAAATTTATGGCAACCGTCTCTATAAACAGTAGTCCAGTATACGTGACACCAGGCTTTCTTTTTTAATATGCTGTTGTTTGCTGACAAGTCTGGTTAGTCACGTCGACTTTCATAGTGAACATAAATCGAACTATCACCGCCAACATGTGAGCGGGAAAAATGGGACGGCGTATTCGACTGAAATTTTTTGATTTCGACTGAAAAAACGGAAACTCGGTAGGTTATTTGTTGATAGCTCGCTTAATACTGGTTCGATTCTGACAATGTAAAGTTTCCGGAGTAGCTGAAGAGATTCTCTTTTCAAAAATATATAGTTTGATGACAATTATTTTTTTTTTTTGAGATAGATATCAACTGAAAAAATCGTGTCGACTTCGCTGAAATTTTTTCTGGAACGACCGACATGCGCTTTTTCTTGTCCGGAAAATTATTGCGTGAACTGACTGAAATACTTTTAGGTTTACGGAATGCTCTACTTTTATACGAGTAAAATGATATGAAATATATGCATGTACATGTACCTTCTACCGTTTTCCGTAAAAGGGTTCGCTGAAAAAACCCGGTTGAAAATCACAACATTTTCAGCTGAATCTGCCGTAAAACGGATTAGTGAAGCGAGTTAAAAACTCGGATTTGGAGACGGACTTCAGAAGATTCCGAAAATCCGGAATAAGGATCACGGGTAAGTTTATTGGAAGATTGGTTATGTCGGTAGGTCATAAGTGTCGAATTAAATTAATTTTGAACATATTTCCAAACCTCACCGTTCTACATTGTTGGAATCATTTGAAGCGTGACTTCAAAGTTTGGCTCAAAAATCACGGTGCTTCTTCTGATGCTTCTGTGTATGTAAACGATCTGAATACTATGTTGGCAACTGAAAACGAACAGATAACACGGAAATGGTCTCCAGGGGTAGTAGATATTATTTCAATTCTCAACTAAAACCGGATATTCTTCAATTTTCTGGCAGTTGGCTTATAGACAGATTTCCTGGTTTATTTGATCCTTATTCCGGTATCACTAATAACTCTTCAGAAAGTATGAACACAGTTTTGAAATGGTTGAATGATTGGAAAGAAGCGCCAGTTGATGCATTTGCTCTTAGTTTGTACTACCTTCAGAATTACTATTATCGTGAAATTTTGCGTGGATTTTTGGGCATTGGTAATTATCCTCTTTTGTCGGAGTATCAGCACGCTAGAGTTCCAAGGGATGAATTGGTTTTACCTAATCACGTCATATTTTCTGGTGACATTGTAGATTCTTTGAAACAAGATGCACATCCTTTGGCATCACTTAGTAAATGTTAGTGAATCGAATCCTGAGGTAGTTGCTGCAGAATCTGCTAAAGATGAACCTGCGCAGGTCGATGTTAAGAATTTGAGTCAGTTATCGCTAGCTAAATTGGCAATTCAGAATAATCGTGTGACTTTTGTAGATTCTCAGAAAGCGTTCATAATAGAAGGTAATGATGGTAAGAAATACGCGGTCACAGTTTTTCCCAAACAGTCTTGTCAATGTCCTTCTGAAAGTAACTGTTACCATATTTTAGCTGCTAGAATGTTGATAGGTGATCCTTGTCTAGAATTTCAGAATAGAACTGTTAGCTTAAGGGCAATTACTCGTAATAGTAGGAAACGTGTCGATAAGAAATCGGGTCGGAAACGACCGCGTCCCCAGGATTATGAGGTGGAAGTGACTCCGGCTCCGGATTCAGTTATTTCGGCAGACATAGGCAGTATGGCTAAAAAGATCAAAGTTGAAAAGGACATAGTTTCTGAGGTAATGGTTGATTCTAGTGTAGATGTTAATGGCTTGGCTTCAATTATTTGAAAAATAGGATATTTTTTGTGCAAACTATGCTTTTAAAATTTAATTCGACACTTATGACCTACCGACATAAACAATCTTCCAATAAACTTACCCGCGATCCTTATTCCGGATTTTCGGAATCTTCTGAAGTCCGTCTCCAAATCCGAGTTTTTAACTCGCTTCACTAATCCGTTTTACGGCAGATTCAGCTGAAAATGTTGTGATTTTCAATCGGGTTTTTTCAGCGAACCCTTTTACGGAAAACGGTAGAAGGTACATGCATATATTTTATGTCATTTTACTCGTATAAAAGTAGAGCATTCCGGAAACCTAAAAGTATTTCAGTCAGTTCACGCAATAATTTTCCGGACAAGAAAAACCACATGTCGGTCGGTCCAGAAAAAATTTCAGCGAAGTCGACACGATTTCTTCAGTTGATATCTATCTCAAAAAAAAAAAAAAATTGTCATCAAACTATATATTTTTGAAAAGAGAATCTCTTCAGCTACTCCGGAAACTTTACATTGTCAGAATCGAGCAAGTATTAAGCGAGCTATCAACAAAGAACCTACCGAGTTTCCGTTTTTTCAGTCGAATTCAAAAAATTTCAGTCGATTATCTGATCCCGGAAAAATGGCCCAAGTTGAAAAAATAAAGAATTTCCCTGTCCACTCATCATATTATATTTTCTCTACCACTAAGGCTAGAGCGCTGAAACTTACCACACAGTATCTTGGGTTCAAGCTCTACCGGGAAATGTAAAAAAATTCCAAGATGGCCGCCATGATGACGTCACAGTGACGTCATTTTTCGGCCTTTTTGGGGTCGATTTTTCGAAATTTTCATTTTTCCGATTTTTCTCTCGAAAAAAATCCAATAAAATAATTAGTTTTGCATAAATAAAATACTTTCAAGGCCTTTTAGGCAAGGAAAATGTGAAAAAATGGAGTGAAAAGATTGAAAAACACGACTTTCGCGGATACCACATGGCCGCCATTTTTAATTTACCCATGATCCTCTGCCTGGGGGTATATGAAAATAGGCTCAAAATGACCCCAAATAGATAAGCTTAAAAGTCACCAAGTTTCAGCATCTTCGGTTTTGTCGTTTCGGAGCAGCAGAGAAAAGTTCAATGGGGGGCGGGGGGATGGCACCCCCCCCCCCCCGGCCAGGTAGAGTTAAGAGCTTACCCATATAAGGACAAGGGTCAAGGCCTTTCTTTGTCACCATTTTGCGAAAGCAATCCACTGCTTGAAGAAAAGCCTCCAGATGTACAAGGTGCACTCTCGTGTTATTGGACAAGGTGACTGGACAGGGAAATTCTTTATTTTTTCAAATCGGACCATTTTCCCCGCTCACGTGTTGGTGGTAGTTCGATTTGTGTTAACTATGGAAGTCGATGTGACTATTAACCAGGCTTGTCAGTAAACAACAGCATATTAAAAAAGAAAGCCTGGTGTCACGTTATACTGGACTACCTAAACAGTTGCAGCAATATCAAGCAGTCCATGCCTCGTCACAGGCAGCTGTTCCTCCCTCCGCACTGGGGACAGGCTCTCATTACATGTATGTTAAGTTAACATTGAGAAATACGGAAAAATCCCCGTTAAAGGTGAAATGCAAAGGTTTTTAGATTCTCCTTTTCACATTTTATATAGGTTGAATAATGATAGAAATACCGGTCTATCTACTTCACTTGGTTTAATTTGAATTATCTTGTCTGCTAGAATTTTTTTAAAAGTTGGTACCTCTAGCACAGCTGAATTCAGATTTGCAAAACGTCATCGCTTATCTTTCCTTGATTGTGACGTCACGTCAGACCAGCCGCCCGGAGACTGAACGTTACCAGTATTGACGCCCGGCCAGATGGTCTGATGTGACGTCACAATCGAACGTCAAACAAGGGCAAATAAGCGATGCGGATTTCATTTCTGAAATCGGCCGGGCTTGAGATGCTAACTTTGAATCACTTTTCAAAAGCTACCAGGAGACAAAATACTTCAAATAAAATCAAACAGAGTATTTGGGCTGATATTTCCATCATTAACTAGCCCGCGAAGAATATAAATAGGGAAATATGAAAACCTTTGCAGTTCACCTTTAATATAAAAATATATTTTCCTGGCCATTGTTTTTTTTAACGAATTTGGTGATGATATTTGTTTCATAAATCATACGAAAGTTTCAGAATTTCTCTGCGGACAGACTTTCTGCAATGTTAAAGCTTACAAATCTTGCCCCCAGTCAGCCAGTGGAGGGAGGGAAAGTTAAACACGGTAGCTCAGGGTGGACTTCCCCAATGGTGCAAAAGAGTAAATTTGTCAACAGCATCATCAGATATGCAACAGTAATTCTCTTGTTTTGGTTCCTTTTTTAAAAACATTTCTCTCTGTAAGTGTTCAGAAGGGTCTTGCGCCCCAAATAACTTGGAGAAGAGAAGCGACAAAAACTGCACCTTTGTTCAAACAAACTAGCCTAAGCCTAAAGATGGAGGTATTTTTAAAACGGGTTAGGTTGAATACCTCAAATGGGGTACAATACCGGTACCTACATGTACATGTAACTTGGGGTACAGTATCTCATTTGAGATATAATGCTATACCCAAATCAAGGTGTAGGCCTATATCAATTTAATTTTCAAAAATTTATGCAGTAATTCAAACATCCGTATAAACCATGAAGGGTATGGATCAGTTCACCACATATTCAACTTTACTATATTGATCATTTTCAGCAAATTATAATCATTACACACTGATAGACTACAGATTTGAATCAATCACTTTGATATTTTCAGAATGATATTAGCTCTTTAATTTACATGTAAATATTTAATTTCTCTAGCACTCAAGACTGCATATTAAGACACGCTTTTATCTTAATATGAACATGTGTAAATTTCAGAGATGTCAATGCCGTGACTATAGTTTACAGTTTGAATTCAAATGTCTCACATATATATCACACATTCTTCTAGCATGGCAATGTCAGAAATGATAGGTAGAGGACTGTTTTTAGGCATGTGCATGCTAGCAGAAAAAATCAATTCAGTTAGCTACTAATGTTCTGTCCCTGTAATTGAAACCCCTAACTACAAAACAATTTTTTGCAGACCCCTGATTTGCTTGGAAGTGGGTACGGGTTCTGGGATCTGTATAACTTTCCTGGCCAAGCTATTAGGGAAAGCCTGTCTATATTTGTAAGTACCAAATACATCTACATTGTTCTTGCCCATGAAATGCACTTTATTGGACTACATCAGCTGTAGCTGGCAACACAGTCTCCTGCTCCTCTGTCTTCCGACTTCTTCATTTATGTGCACATGTACATGTCAGGGGTCGAAATTGCTATCTATCTGCAGGACATGTCCGGCACAAAATTGGCACTGTCCTGCAGGTTTTCAGTCAGTTTACATGTATTTTAATTATGTACCGGACAATTCTTGACAAATGTTCTGTATTTCATGAACATTTCAACCCCTGCATGTAGTTTTTCACCTTACATGTATCTCTATATTTTGACCAAGATAACTGTGGGGTCAAGCAGATGTCATATATCAAAATTGAGATCAGTAATTCAAAGGTAAAAGTCACTGCTGTCTAAAAATCAGGAAATGCTCGGAATTCAGTTTGAATTGAGCAGATACTTCAGTGGAAATTATCACTGAAATTATGAACTTCAACTTGGGACTTAGGTTAAAGGTCAATGCTCACAGCAAATTATTGAAAACCATACATGTGCTATTTATTGCAGTCCAAGGATGTGAAGTGTGATAACCAAAGTTATTACAAAACATCTATTACATTGAAAAGGTCAAAGGTCCAGGCCAAATCATTGAGAATCACACATTTGTGGGAAGCAATAAGTCTGGTACATGTACCAATTAAGATTGAGGTCAAAATGTCAATGGTCATGGTCACAGACATAATCGACAAGTCACACATTTATGACTCATAGATGTCTTTTCCAGATATAGTCCATAATTAGGCTTTTGTTTATTGTTGGGTACCGTAGGACTGTGTCCCTTCTTGACACTAGACATTGGGTCCGACATTCAATATTCTGCCATCCTCCACAAAAAAAGGTTGATGACGCAATACTCAAATATAGGCTTAGCTGTAGAAGAGTCAAAAGATGATCAATGATTGAAATTTAGACAGGTTAGAACAACAAAGCTGAATGAACATAAACTGACCAGTATATTACACTCCATCAATTATAAATACATTTATTTGTATAAAATTATTTATTTATTCATTCATTCATTTATAGAGTTACGTACATGTTTGCGAAAAGTCTTGATTTATTTGGTTTGAACAAATATTAGATATTGTTTTTACCCCTCGGCCAACTTTGGCCTAGGGGTATTGTCGTCATCATGTACGGCTGTCCGTCCGTCCGTACGTCCGTCCGTCCGTTACCGGATATCTACAGAACCGTTTCATGCATGGCAACCAAACTTGTTACATCTATTTATCTTCACGTAAATCAGAAGCCTATCGAAAATGAGTCATCTCGGACAATATTTTGCAGAGTTATGCCCCTTTTTACAAATAAAAATCCATTTATGATTTGTTATTGTGATAATTTCAGAACCGCTCCATATACAACATCCTAACGTGATACAGTTGTTTCTCTTGACCTGAACTAGATGCCTATTGAAAATGAGTCGTGTCAGAAAGTATTTTGCAGAGTTATGCCCCTTGTCTAATAAAATCCACTAATTCCTATGTTAAGTTTGCATATAATTTCTATATCATGTTTGTATACTATCACATTTACTTATTGATTGGATGACTGATTTATTGATTTATTCTCTTACACAATGCGAAGAATGCCTGCACTTACAATACCAGGGGTAAATATTTCTTCCCACAAGCCAATCAATTGGTAGAGACACCCTTACATTATAACAGCTGGGGTTCAGAGCCGAGGGGTTTCGATAGCGCAGCTTCATGTTATATTGTGGTAAACAAAAAAAAATGCCATGAATAAATATACTGACATTGTACATGTAACTTGTTCATTCTTGCCTTTTCCAAGATAAATTAATAACAATATCATGAATAAAAATATTGTTCAAAATTGCTTTCCCAATCACAGTGCGAAGGACTAATGTCCTAAGTGCTCGTATCCTAGTTCATGACCAGAAGGGACACTGTCTGTGCACCGGTGAACATATACGTTGTATGACTATTGTTGAAATATTAAAGCTTCTCCATTCAGTTAAGTTATAGATTTCAGACATCTTTGAATATATGTACGGTACTGTTTTAAGACTTTAACATTATCCATAATTCTGAAGTGTAAGCCTTTTTTTTGTTGCTTGCGAACAGAGGGACAGACATCAACAACAGGGCAGCAGAAGCCAGTAAGCAGACTGGACAGAGAAATGGAACTCCTCTTGAAACAGTTGTTATGGACTTGGTTAGTATGGAATGCAAGTAGCATATCATATTCATGTATTTAAACTAATGGAAATACATGTACCAAATGGTCCCCGAGGTTATAATTGACTTGTAATATACATGATATAGCGGTTTTACTGTTTTCATGGTTTTGGGGAATGGTCAGAGTTTAAAAAACAATACTTAAACCCTCCAATACATGTACCACACCTGTTTGGAAATGCAGGTGAAGGTTGTGTCCTGCTGATCCATGATGTTGGAGTTTGATTACGATCGTTCATAGTGAGCAATCATAGCAAATTTTCTAAGCAACATTTCCATTGTAATGCCAACAACGTCACAGAGCTTAAACATGATGCCTTTTTTTTAACTTCTGTGTACCTTTTGAGAATATCACATGTTTTGCTTATTTGATAATTTCTACATTGTATGATAATTAATTAACTAGTCCTGCTTCTGTCTGACAGTATGATAATTAATTAACTAGTCCTGTTTCTGTCTGACAGTATGATAATTAATTAACTAGTCCTGCTTCTGTCTGACAGTATGATAATTAATTAACTAGTCCTGCTTCTGTCTGACAGTATGATAATTAATTAACTAGTCCTGCTTCTGTCTGACAGTATTCATCCAACATGTCCAAGGTTTGAGGATCTCTTACTCAAGTTGAAGAAGTTAAATAGTTTATCCAATTATGTTTTCAGTGTTGAGCATTTTATTTATTTGAGTAAGTTTTCCTGATTTGCGACCATGACAACCATTGTTAAAAACTTGAATATCGCTTAATCCCAGCGATATATCCTATGATATTGTCAAACTTCTGTATGATATTGAGGTGTTAAAGTCAAACTTCTGTATGATATTGAGGTGTTAAAGTCAAACTTCTGTATGATATTGAGGTGTTAAAGTCAAACTTCTGTATGATATTGAGGTGTTAAAGTCAAACTTCTGTATGATATTGAGGTGTTAAAGTCAAACTTCGTGTTAAAGTCAAACTTCTGTATGATATTGAGGTGTTAAAGTCAAACTTCTGTATGATATTAAGACCGTGTTAAAGTCAAACTTTTATATAATAATGAGGTGTTACAGTCAAACTTCTGTATGTTATTTAGTCCTGTATAATAAACCATGATAAAATACAAATTTATAGAATGGAAATGAGATGTTGACATGCCTGATTATTGGCGGTATTAAATAGTTTCTTTAATTTATAGTGCAAACTAATACAACAATGGGACAAACTTACGTTAATTTTCACAATTTAACTTGAATTTGCCTTGACAACTGCCTGTCAGACATAACTGACCTAAAGGACCTTGCGAGGTTTCTTAAGATTTTGGCCATGAGGTGTAATTTTTATAGTTAGATTTCAGAATATTATGTTGTCGTATGGTCTGAAGATTAACCAGGTGCTTGGTCTTATGATTTTTAAATTACAGCATCTTGAAGTACATGTATGTAGTGGATTGTGTAAACCAGTCTTTCGTTTTTGAAAATAGCTGGAGTGCTGTTAATCACACTCCTAAAGTTTGAAAATTGATTTTAAGGAGTGTGATATCACACTCCTCCAGGTTACAACTTAGGGAGGCTTACAATTGGCGAGTGCTATTGATCACTCTCCTGAGCTAATTTTCAGGAGTGTGATGGAGTGTGATCACACTCACACTCCTCAAAAACGAATGACTGGTAAACTTGTCTTTTTCAAGGTGAAAACAGGACATGTATATTTCTCTACATTAAACAAACAAAGCCACCTTGACATATTGTCAATAATTAGTTTTCGCCCAAAAAAACTTTTGGTTCAGGACTGACTTTGTATACGTTTATAGAGAGGAAAAGTTGCTGTTTTCAGCCCGGGATAGATGATTTTGCACAAATACACTATTTTATTAGATGCTGTTATTCAAGCACTCTAATACCCAGGATCTGGAAAGTACTCAGACCATACAACAAGATAATATATACTTTAAGCTAAACTGAAAATTCTAAACCTCAAATCTCACTAAACTGTGCCAGATCCTTTGTAGACTTGAAGTTTTGAATGAAATGTATGTACACTGCTAGCTGTGTATTTCTGTTTTCTTTTATATCCAGGTGAGCGGTTTCACACCTCAACTCTGGGGGAGTGTGGACGTCTTACTGTTTAATCCTCCATATGTGGTCACACCATCTCATGAGGTATATTAAACATATTTGAGATGTACATGTAATGGAACATTGGAATTTTTTTTCATACACCCGTGATGAGATGAGGTCATGTCCATAGCGAATTATGTCCATTTGTCCATCCAATCCATCCATTAACTTTTGTAAGCTACATGTATGCGATATTTCCAGTTCCATGTTATGGATTAGTACCAAACTTGGGGTACTATAATTACCTATGTGATGAAGAAGGTGTAGCCTATTGATTTTTACACCTCTGCCAATTTTGACCAATGGGTATTGTCTGACATGTCTGAGTGGTCTGTCTGTCAATCTTGCTTCCAAATTCATGTGATATAACAAATATAATTAGTGGTGGGTCAAAAGCCTTTTGACATGTTTGAAGGTGACTGACCTTGAAATATTTTGTCAAGGTCTAATTCTAACATGAGTAGTGTGACTAATGTCACAGGACCTACAAAGTCAGGTTTGATATGATTTAAAGTGTGTACCTTGACCTAAGACTCACCATTTCTGCGGTCATAGGAGGTATTGAGACATGTTTTTGCCAATTTTGAGGGTTCTGGGTCACCTAATTAGGTCAGAAACTGAGTAAGAAAGTAGGCCACACTGACCTTGACCCAATTAGATCAGGTCGCACTGACATTGACCTAATTAAGCGCATTTCCATGGTTTTAGGAGGACTATGTTTTTGCCAATTTTGAGGTTTTTATGTCACATAAGTAGGTTAAATTTTCATCACAAGTAGGTCAGCTCAGAACTTGCTGGTAAAAGTCCCCTAATGCACGTTCAGTCCAAAAATCAACGTTCTAATGTCAACGGTTCTCCTTATTTTGCCGGAGAGAGGATTCGGATGGACTGGCTCACTCACTGACTCACTCACTCATTACCAGACAATTTGCAAATGAGGGCCTAGGAATATTGGTGATATCTTTTGAAGGATCTAGACTGGTAATTGACTAGAAACATTTTCTATTTGACTGACCTTGACTTATCAGGATCAAATTCTAGTTATTGTAATTCCAAATTCATGCTTCTGCCGGGTATACAAGTTGACCCTGACCTTTTTTGAGATGAAATATTAATTTTTGTCCAAATTATGGCAAAGGATAAGGATTTTTGTTTAGCAAAAGTGTGTACATGTATCAGCACCTGTACATAGAAAGTTTGTCAGCCATCAGTGAATGATTATGAAACTTGGTACACATGTTTCTTCTGATTAGAAGATATACAGGTCTGTGGAATTGATGGGATAAAATAATAATTTTCGTCCAAATACATGACTTGTCGGTTGTCTGAAAATGTAAAAAAAGAAGACTTATTGCCCCTTTTTCAGGAGCAAGAGTCGGATACAGCAATGCCTTCAACATGGCCCTCAGGGAAAAATCACTGTAATAAGTTTGTTCAGAGACAGTGTCTGAAGCTGACAGGGACCTGAAGTATCACTGAACTGTTCTAGCATGTCTAGAGTGAAAAAAGTCTGAAGAAATCATGTAAAAAATCCTTTGAAATAACTTTTTCAGCAATTTTTAGTCCGAGCCTATACTAACAGCATGCGTGAGGCAAAAGTTTACTCGTGGTTCGCATTGCACTATTAGAAGGAAACATGGCAGTTTTTGCTATTTTTAGACAACCAGCAAGACTGTATTATGGAAAATGATACTTAGGTTTTTTATTTGTACATAGAAAATATAATTAATATCATGATTATGTAACATTATGACTATGAAAATATTTCCAATCAATGTTTGGTTTGATCGAGACTGGCAATGCCATCTACATGTAGATGTATGCTTTCAATACTGCTGCGGCTTCAGCGGATCACCCCACAAGGCAGGATGTTGGGGTTCTCAGAATACTTGTTGGGTTTTAGCTCTAGATTTTCCACATTCAGGCCATATGTAATCATGGTAATTGGTGATAGTTTAGATTATTGAAGATTACCAGGACTTAATTCATCACATTTTATCCAATTTTATTCAATTGAACAGAACATAATATTCCACAGAAAAATATCTGGGTCAAATATTGAAGAACTGAGGCACCTAAATTTTGTTGAAGGGTATATGTAGTTCTACCTGGCAACTTTAATATTTTAATGGAAACTTTGAAACCTTCCGAAAAATAAACATTTGAAAATGGAGAATCATTTCATGAAAAGACAGACAAGCCCTTCAGTTGGAATAACTACTTCATACGTGAACATGGTGAACAGCTCATTATAGCCAGATGTGGTGAACCATTGGAGGAAATGGAAATTTGAGGTTTACCTCTACACCTCCACCGCCTCCATCTCGATCCCCTTCCAAGGCAACAAATGAACAAAAGTCTGCCGCACATAGTGCTTGCCGAACAAGACCGACCTCTGATCAACAAACTCGCTGTTTTTACTAAGCAATCATGGTTATTCAGCATTATAGACACAGAATATCAAATGCATGTACAGTTGGATGACCATGTGATGATATGTTCACAAAATCCCACTCTTGACAGTACGAAAATCCAAATAAAACTGCATGTAAATCCACAAATAAATGAAAACTAATATCTGGAGCGATTGAAACATGTATGAACAGCTGTACTACATGTATCCTAACGGAGACCCCAAAATCCCTGAGAAATAAACTTTCCATTATGTTGATCATGCTCAAAATAAAACAACCAATCCCAGTGGGGGTGTGAAAATCCATTCAGGCGGGTCACAATTAAATCTTAAATATTTTTATTTTCAAGTTGCAAGAAAATCGGCTCAAAATGTTCATGATGTCAGAATGAAAAAACTGTTTTTCAATGTACACACCTCTCAATTTTTGAAGAAATTTTGCCAAGGCGTGTGATTTTAGTGCCCGGGAGATACGTTCCCCATAAAATGCGGATATCTAGGCGTCCATTCATACAATTTTTCGCGTTTCTTCATATAGATTTAACAGCTATTCACATTTCACAGGCTTCATGCAGCGTATAGCTGAATACTTTCTAATCAAGCCCAGGACATTTTTGTCCCCCGCCGCAACGCGGCCGGGGACTTTAAAATGGTTCTTGCTTCTTTGTGTCCGTGGATGTCCGTGTACGTCCGTCCATGTCTGTTCGAAGCGATAACTTCCTAACGCTTTGTTGGATTCTACCGAAATTCGGAATATGCATTCCTTGCGGCAAGACGCCAGTCCGTATTGCATTTCAGCAACATCTGCCTGAAGGTGGCGCCGCTAGTTCTTGCTTCTTTGCGTATGTGGATGTCCGTGTACGTCCGTGCATGTCTGTTCGAAGCGATAACTTTCTAACGCTTAGTTGGATTCTTCCGAAATTCGGCATACGCATTCCTTGCGACAAGACACCAGTCCGTATTGCATTTCAGCAACATCTGCTTGAAGGTGGCGCCACTAGTTCTTGCTTCTTCGTATCCGTGAATGTCCGTGTACGTCTGTTCGAAGTGATAACTTCCTAACGCTTTGTTGGATTCTTCCGAAATTCGGAATATGTGTGACGTTTGAGCGGTCAGAAAACGTCTATCTTTGCGGTGTACACGAGACTTGAGGCGGCCTGGTCTCAGGCCCCTGTGACAAATTGTCAGGCTGATGTGACCGCAGTCTCGTATGACTGGAATTGGCCAACGAGGAAGGTCCGATTCAACCTGTCACCTTGTCTGGATCGAGGAGGTAGGATGGGAGGGACCTGTAGAAACAACCAAGGCAATAATAAAGTAATAATATTGTATTCTGCAATGTACACAGCTCGGTACGCGCACAATACCTGTAATAAAGATCCCTACTCTAGAGGTAGTTATCGTTAAGTGTTATCTTTATCTTAAAGAGAAAGACTAATAATATACAATATATACAAAAGACCCTATCTATGACGCGTCACGGCCCAGTCTCGTCCAGACTGGCTCTCGTCGTGGTATGGTACGGCGTCTCTGGTTCCTCTCCGGTCGTAGGCGTAGCCCCGGACTGTATGGAACGTCTACCGTGTCTCAGGTCACACGGCCCAGTTCATCTAAGCGTTATTAATCGTCTCTGGAATCCTCTCCGTATCACTGCCTCTCCTAGCAGTAGCCCTTCGGCGGCGTCGGCCTGTACGGCACCCCACAGCGTCTTCGGCGGCAGCCCCTTTCGGCTCGGCACTTCTCTGTTATCGGCGGCCCGAATTCGGCGACCCGAACATCGGCTCGGCAGACTTCACGTCTTCGGCTCGGCCCGAATTCGGCGACCCGTCTTCGGCTCGGCAGACTTCACGTCTTCGGCTCGGCCCGATTTCGGCGACCCGTCTTCGGCTCGGCAAACTTCTCGTCTTCGGCTCGGCCCGATTTCGGCGACCCGACTTCGGCCCTCACGGCGTTGACCCAAGGACGAGTTAATAGGCTCAGATTGTCTGCATATATATATGTGGTAATAATGCCCTGGTCTCGGGAGCGTATTATTACCTTACAGTGTAATGTCAATTAATATCAATGATTTGTAATAGAATTCAAAGACTTGCGGCAAAGCATAATTCGAGCCCTGCGGCAGTGTAAATATGTACAGTGGATGTAAGCTTGGGTTATCAGTTACTCCTAGCCGAGGCCTGTGAGTAACTAGTGTAGGTGAGTGTGATTAGATCTATTCCGTCGTCCCGAAGGCCGACGATCTTGTATGTGAGCAAGTATATGTAATCATGTAAAATGGTATTTGTGTGATGGGCTGCAGTGGGGGATATTTGGTGCTCTGTATTCCTAGTTGATGGACATCTCATCTTCAGATACTGTGCGTGTTAGTATCTTATCCCCGTCTGAAGGTTCGTCTCGTCATCAGATACTGTGCGTGTTAGTATCTATTATCCCCAAGCTATGGCTTAGCTCTCGGCTTTCCAACCCTTCGGCGGATGGTTCGGCGCTGTTTCGGCAGTCAATTCGGCACTTTCGGCACTTTCGGCACATTCGGCGCATTTGCGGCGATCCTGTCGCTGTGCTCTCCCGCACGATGTTCACCCGCCGATCGTCTGGGACAGAATGCCGAACGTCCATTCTCTGCGTCTTATATAGGCTCTGGCTCCCAGAATCCTTTGCGCGCCCAAACATGGCAGCCCCCATAAAACGAAAGTATAGACTCAGGCGGTGTTGGATTTCGTGTCAGATCAGCAGAGTTCGACTTCTCTCGCCCGGTTTCGATGCAAGATGCGTGTCAGGGATATTTACACGTCCCTCGCTGCAAGTTTCAGCGCACAGTTAATACAGGTAAGTCGAATATCCACCATTATCGGTCCATTCACAATGCTATTAGAATGTCCACATAGAATGAAAATAACATTCTCACGGGCATTTTCGTCACACTACCCACGCCTTCGAAAACACGACGCCCTCGTCGTGAAGCTCGGCTCAGCTACCAATCACAGGTGAGTCTTTCCTCCGATAGTCTACAGTATCATAACAAAGGCACCAATCACTGCAGAATTACCAAACGACGTTCTTCCCAGCCGTCTGCTGGATTGTCGCGGAAGGAGGGGACATCAGGTCCCCAGCTTCACGGCACTGACCAAACACTGCCGAATTACATTAATCCCGATAACGCGCGGGGCGTTTAATCACTCGACCTCGGGTCGTCCGCCGCGGTTCTGTCTCGGCCTCGGCCGGGGGTAAAGCTTCCATCTCGAGATCCAATGGTGATGCAGACTGCAAATCAACCTCGAAATCGGCAAATCTCCGTGGTCGCCGTATCTCACGTCCGCCCCGGGTCAATCGAGGTCGCCGGTCAACAGTCGGCGTTCTGACGACAGTCGATGGTTCCATGGGGTAAGGAAAGATAGCGCCATGTCCGACGCTATCATCTGATTCTACATCTCCATCGTCGCCAGACGTTTCTTCTGACTCCCTGGTGGACATCTCACGAGCATAGAAAGGCTTCAGCTTGTCATGGTGGACAACCCGGAGACCTCCGTCCGCATCTGCAATGCGGTAGGTCACGTCCGTGAGAGCTTCCTTTATTAAATATGGTCCTGCCCAGCGGTCTCGTAGTTTTCGATTCTCTCCACGTCTGGGAGCAGAAATGTACAGGTAAACCTGATCTCCAGGTTTATACTTTTGCGGAAAGGCCTTGCTATCATATACCCTCTTCTGGCGCCACAGGCTCTTCCCAGTCACTTCTCGGGCGTTACGATGAATCTCGTCCATCTCGTCCCGTAGTTCTCCTACCCACTCCGTAGGTTCCACTTGCTGACGTGGAGGAGCTCCCAGTACCAAGTGAGATGGCAGAGAGACTTCTCTCCCGAACACCATCATATTCGGCGAAAATCCTGTCGTTTCATGGGCTGTAGCACGATAGGACATCACTACAAGCGGTATATGCAGGTCCCAGTCGCTTGGATGACGGTCAACACTGGCATGTAGCATTTGGGCTAATGTTCTGTTGAACCGCTCAATCATGCCATTCGATTGGGGGTGGTATGGCGTCGTCCTTGTCTTCCTCATCCCCAAAATTCGGCACATCCCTTTTAAGACACGGCTCTCAAACTGGCGGCCTTGGTCTGAATGGATCGCCATCGGAACACCGAACTTGGTCACATAGTGTTCCACCACAGCCTGTGCAACAGTAGGAGCTTCTTGGTTGGGCATGGCAACGGCTTCGACCCAGCGAGTAAAATAGTCTCCGATGACCGCAATATACTGGTTTCCACTGCCCGTCTCTGGCATTGGCTCAAGGATGTCAACTGCGATCCTCTCTCCCGGACAACCAGTCATCTGTCCACTGTGTGGTCCTCGCGGTTTGCGTCCAGCCTGCTTTCTTCTGTTACATACATCGCAGCTTCGGCACCATTGGCGTATGTCCGTCTGCAGGCCAGGCCAGGTATAGGCCTGCCTCACCTTAGCTAAAGTCTTCTTTACTCCGAGATGTCCACCGGTGGGACCGTCGTGGCACTCTCTTAACACTTTACGGCGCAAGGAACGAGGTACAACCAGCAGTCGTCGCTTGACATTACCACGGTCATCCACCCAACGTCTAACCAGCAGCGAATCGCAAATCTCCAACATATCGAAGGCACCCCACAGGCTTTTCGTGACGAAATGCACAACAGCCAGCAGTTCTCTTCTCGTCACACAGTAGGCTCGTTCGGCCTTAGACAACACACGGCTGGCGTATGCCACGACCTTCTCTTCTCCATCTATCACCTGTGACAAAACGGCCCCGATGCCATAGTTACTCGCGTCCGTGTCCAAAATGAAAGGGAGTTTAAAGTCTGGCATAGCAAGCACAGGCGCGGTTGTCAGCTTGTCTTTCAGGGTGTCGAAGGCTTGCTGCGCTGTGTTGTCCCATATGAAGACTGTCTTCTTTTCAGTTAACGTATGCAGCGGCGCTGCAATGGTGGCAAAGTCCCGGATGAAACGTCGATAGTAGCTGCAGAGGCCCAGGAAGCTCCGAACCTCGGTCTGCGAAACGGGTGGAGGCCAGTCTCGCACAGCACGGATTTTCTGTGGGTCAGTTCCAATCCCATTCTGTGATACTACGTGGCCCAGATAAAGGACTTGTCGTGCCCCTATGACGCACTTGGATGGCT